>ML779067.1:401743-419511 GCA_009831015.1 Picea engelmannii | reverse complement strand
TAATTTGCAATTATGAATCTGTTTCACTAACGGATTTGTAATTGAAGGAGTTAAATGTGTGTGGAGGAACAACAACCCTTCGATCAATTCAAGCTTTATCCAACGGTTCAGATCGCATCGGGATTTCACTCATCGTGATTTCGACATTCACTATGTCGAGATGCACATGCACTCGGAACCTCCAATTCTCTGATCCCCGATGAGCTCCTTTCCGGAGCTTTAGCCTCTTTCCACGTGTTAGCCCTGCTGGCTATAAACCTTGGCCCCATAAGACCATCAACACATGACCTTGGTCAAACCATTCATCGGGTTTTCGACGATTTTGATGTCACCATGCACATGCCTCCGGGATTCCCAATCCCCGAATTCCGATTAGCCGATCCTGCCACTCGTCCTCTCAGATGAACAGTCTCGATTGAGTCGGGATTTCGGGACTTCTGATGTCCTATTTCTTTTAACCTTGGGAACTCCGATTTCCCGATTGTCGATATGCCGATGGTGCCTTGATCTTCGACACTTGTCCCTCAGATGGACGGTCCCAATCCTTGATGCCTCTGCTGACGTCACACTGGTTTGACACGTGTTAGATCCTGCCACGTGTCACTCTGATTCGTGACTTTTATGTGCCTAAAGTGTTGAATCTTCCTGACACCTATCATTCCTTGGTTGTGCCACGTGTCATCACTTGGTTGTGCCACCTGTCATCACCTGGTTGTGCCACCTGTCAGTCGGGATTTCGCATATCGCGAAATCGGGATTTTCGTTGCATTGTTTTCTTTGCATGTTGAAACCCCGATCCCTGAAACTCCGATGGAGCCTCCAAGCTGCCACGCGTCCACACGAATAGACGGTCCAGATCTCATCCTCGATTCAATGGCTGAGATTGAATCGTGATATCGCATATCGCGAAATCGAGGTTTCTGTTGTAATTGAACACAGGACTCATGAACCTTCGATTCCCGATTCTTCGATGCCACCTGTCCTCTGTGCTGTCACCTGGACCCCAGTAGGTGCTTACCTCCATCGATAAATCACGTATCGGGATATCGTGATTTCGGCGGTTGTGATTTTCTTGTCACCGAGAACTCTGAAACGCCGAATACCGACTCGCCTGGATCTCCTGCCATGTGTTCTCACAAATGGACGGTTCAAACCGCCTATCGGAGATCGCGGATCGCGAATCCAACATACAGGAGTTCCATGTCCACGGAAACTCTGATTTTCTAATGAGTTGACCTCCAACTCTCCTCCGGATGTCTGACACGTGTCCTTCTTATCCTGCCATCTCCGCGGTTGCCATCAATGACAACAACCATCAACACACATTCGTTGTTGGGTCAATATTTGCCAACAATGGGGACAAAAACTAGTTGGGGGACAACAACTAGTTTGGGGTCAACAACCAATTGAGGGGCAACCATCAACTCAAGGGAAATATCCATCATGGGGTCAACAACTAGTTGGGGGGAAACCATCAACTGTAAGGAAATATGCACCATGGGATCAAAAACTAGTTGGGGGGAAACCCTCAACTACAGTGTAATATACACCATGGGGTCAACAACCAATTGTGGGGGAGCAACCAATTTCGGGGCAATCCTTCACTTGAAACTAGCCAAGACAATCTCTCCCTAAAAATTAGTTCTACGCATCCTTTACTAGAAACCAACCTCAAGCCTATGGATAGACCATTCCAACCTCTCCCATAGGGACTTATCCTAGTCAACCTTATTTGAGAGTGACAAATACTACACAGGGTCCACAAGGAAATTTCCTTACTCAATCCATGAACCCTATTATTCCTACTATCGAACCCTATCCATAGTAGTATATGGGAGGACCATCCCAATCTGTATATTTTTCTACTGGTGCTCCTATTCCATACCAATATTACCAGTATCCACAAGAAAAACAACAATTTCCTTTTTTAGCTACTTTGGATTTACCGGATTTGTCGATATTAACTAATGATCCCATATTGCACGCCATGTTTTGGCCTCCAATCCCTGCCAAACTACCTTTCGATATCCCAAAGTTTGACGAAAAACCTAGAGAAGACCTTAACAACCGTGTTATGACCTTCCATATTTGGTGTTCTTGTAATTCCTTAATGGATATTCAATTAAAACTTTTCCAAAAAAGTCTCATAGGTTCAACAACCAAATGGTATATTGAGATGCCACAACACTCCTTCAGCTATGGCCTTCTTGACCCACTTCCAAATACTGATTCAATATGAGATCGGTGCAGAGATTTTAACCTCGCTTAGGAAATCCACTTCCACCCAAATCTCTGATCATATTCACAAGTGGAGTAAGTGGAGATGACTAAATAAAGATAATATTCTGGATCGGTAGATTGGTTTATGAAGTCACTTTTACCTCCTATTTCTAGATATTTTTCCATGGGATGTGTCGTCACTAAGAAGCAAGGAATCATCCATGCTCAATGTTTGGACTTGATATATTTCGAGTTCAACACACTTTACGATATGATTCCTCATGATCCTCATCCATCAAATGATCCTTTGAGACTAGCCCCAAAAACCCATGTCGATGGTATGATAGGTTCTGTTAATATGCATTTTGCAAACCAATTAACTGGGAAATAAGGTCATATAGCCTCGTCCCCAGCCTCATCACACACTATTACCAAATATGCTCCTTCTCCTGCACAAACCTTCGAAGTGAATGTTATCTAATCCACTACATCTAAGCAATTTGGAGGAAAGAAGAAAGGTAAAGGAAAATTGAAAAATTCTTCTAACCAGTAGGAGAACAACAAAACTCAAAACATTGTTGAGAGAAAACTGAGAAGGAAGGAAAATTTTCCCTTCCTAATTTGTGTAGAGGACCATTATACTAAAGAGTGTCCTCATCATGAGGAAGTCAACAAATTTTTGAAATATACCTCTCAACTAGAAGTGTTAACTAATCCGTTCCCATCTCAGCAGCAACACATGGTTGCAAAAAATACTTCCCCTTTGCATGGGGGAAATGCAAGTCATCCTCACCATGGGGATGCTTCCTCAAGTGCCCAAGTTTTTATGTGCAAGGATACAATTAGTTTAATTACTAGAGAAAATACTTACGATGCTCCTCCAGATGGAAATGCCAATGGAAATGGAGATGCTCCAGATAAACCCTCTACCTCCACTTCTCCTCCACCTTCGGGACCTATGAAAATAGAGAAACCTACTTCTGAAATAGTGTTGTGCCCACCTAAGAGAACAATTTTAAAATTGATCTTTAATCAAAGTGCCCTCGCCACCCAAAACTACAATATTGTTGAAGATTTGGCACATGAACCTTGTGTTATGTCGATGTTCGAAGTTCTATAGCATTTACCCAGTCAACATAGAAACTTGTTGTCAACCATTGGAGTCGTGGATCTAGAAACATCAAACATGATCATGTTTAATATGGAATTTTTTAAATTGAGGCTCTCCCACCACCTTTCATTTCAAATCCATACGATCTTTCATGGGAAGAATATTCATCATACTATTTTAGACAAAGAAGCTTCAACTTGTGTGATGTCTTTACCCTATTGGAGAGCCATTGGTTCTCATGAATTAAGCTAATCTCCCACCACCCTTAAAGTGTTTGATGGATGTGGCTTCATACCTTATGGAATTTTACACTCTTTACATGTTGAATTGGGAGGAAAAATTGTTTATGTTGACGTGGAAGTGGTATATGCACCCTTGGACTATAATTTGGTGCTAGGTCAAAGTTGGTTTTATGTGATGACCGCTATTGCATATTTGGTTTTTTGCCTCTTGTAATTCCCTCATCAAGGGAAAATTGTGACTATTGACCAACTCGATTAGTGTACACTAGATATCTGTAACAATAATACTAGCAATATACCTTTCTTAGAACTGTCCAATATCAAGTATGAGAGAATGGGGGTAGGTATCCTTAAAGATTCCTCACTCATGGGTATTTTTCCCTTTCCTTCCCCTAATCATCCACATAAAGTTTCCACCATAAACATGATTTCAGCTATGGTACAATGATCCTCTGACTCATATGATCCTTGGGTAGTTCCTAGCCAATTCGATTTTGAATCACTAGGTGACACCATGCCACTTAGCATTGTTGAGGTTGCATATGACGCAACTCAATATGCCTCTTATATCTCTGATTATTATAACCATCATCTTGTGGCATAAGATCCCTACTCTCTACCTTCCTGGATAGACGCATCTATGTCCTCTTTTGATTATCTCACATAGAATTTCTTGTCATATGAGTCCATTATGTAGATTATGAGATTATATGAGTCACCATGGGAAGATTGTCATCATTGGTCATCTTTCCTTCCTAATATGGATGCATTAGAGAATAACATTAAATCCATCATTTCACCTGATCTTGTCCAAAATCCTCAGTCCCCCATTATTACTTAGGACATTGTCTTTGAAGGGAATATAGGGAACATTACGTCGACTATTTCTATTAACATATCAGTGAAACTTGGTATCGTCGAAAATATACAACTTGGCCAAAATTGCTCGTCTGATGAAATTAAAGCTTACACAACCTTGTTTGAAGAATTCCACGATGTTTTCTCTTGGATTTATGAAGAGATTCCAAGTATTAATCCTTCCATATTCATTCATGAGATCAAAACCTACCCCTGAGTCAAACTTGTTTGAAAAGCACTACACCAAGTGCACCCTTGAAAGACTACGACTATTAAAGCAAAGGTTGAAAACTTGTTGAAAGATGGTTTCATTTAATCTATACCATTAACTGAATGGGTATCCAACATTGTTCCACTCACAAAGAAAAAGGGGATGATTAGAGTTTTTTTTTATTATAGGGACCTTAACAAGGCTTGTCCTAAAGACAATTACCCTACTCCCTTTATCGACCAAGTTATCAATAATTGTGCTAGAAGCATCATATTTTTGTTCATGGATGGATTTTTTGGATATAATCAGATTGAAATCCTCCCATCTGACTAGCACAATACATCCTTCATCTTCACTTTGGGAACATTTTCTTTTTGTCAATTACCTTTTGGCCTTAAAATGATGGAGCCACTTTTCAATGGGCCATGTCATATGCTTTTCATGATATTAAGCACATAGTGGATCCTTATATCGATGACTTGCCTACTCATTCCACTCATTAAGAGAATCATATTCAACGTCTTAGAGCCATTTTTATTTGACATTGACACTATAATATTCACTTGAATTCTCACAAGTGCATTTTTTACATTGAAAGTGGAAGACTTTTAGGCTTCATTGTCTCCAAGGAAGGGATACGGGTTGATCCCTTAAAGGTTGAGGCTATCCTATCATTTCTATCTCCAACAACCCTTCACTAACTTCAAAGTTTGCAAGGGAAGGAAAAAATCTTACACCTCTTCGTTCGTAATTATGCGGAAATTACAAAAGGATTTTTGTGCTTATTGAAAAAGGACGTTCCTTTCATTTGGGATGATCAAACCCAAAAATCATTTGATGAAATCAAACGTGCATTAACTCAATATTTGTTATTACATACCCCAAATTATACGAGAGATTAAATCCTTTACCTTTCTGCATCCATTTACACCATTGGAATTCTCCTAGTCCAGGAGGATCACAATGATGAACATGTGATAAATTACCTTAGTAAGATCCTTGTAGGCCCTGAAATTCATTATTACCATGTTGAGAAATTGGATTTCGAAGCAGTAATTCTTGTTCAAAGGTTTTGTCACTACATTTTACTCTGCAAAACTTTAATCATTGCATATTACAATCCCATGTACCACATATTGACACGTCAAGTACTAGGGGGGAAACACTCTCGTTGGATCATTATTCTCCAGGAATTCAATCTGGAATTTACAAAATCTAAAGCCAATAAATATTTAGTTTTTATCGAGCTTATGTATGACCTTCCCCATACTAATGAGGAAACTATGCCCAATGACTCTCTCCTTCATGAGTCCCGTGTTTCTTATTAGTATGCTTGACCCATGGTATGGGGATATCACTTTGTATCTCCAAACCTAATGCTTTTGGTCGGAACTGTCTCGTGAATATCGTCATCATATTCACTATTGGCACAAGAGAAGACCCAGGGTTCAAATCTAATAGTGCACCAAAAAGCCCTAACTACTGGCCCTTTCAGTCTTGATGATGTATTTTATAAAGTCTCACTTGAAGTAGCAATAGGGGGTTGCAGGACACAAGTGTCTACAAATAGAGGAAAGGAAAAGTGATTTCAGAATAAAAATGCAATACAACCTAGATATTCTTTAGTAGTATCCTACTTAGCTTCGGGAGTTTAGCTATATCTCTTATCTTTAACCAGGGAAACTAGTAATGCAATACAATATATAGATAGAAAATAACACAACATCAACCACAAAGAACAACAATATTTACATGGTTCACCCTCTCCCTAGGGCTACGTCCACAGAACTATGTTTCTTGATATATTAGATGAAAACATACAGTTCTATTTGTTCACTTAGCTACATATACTCTCTCTCTCTCTTTCTCTCTTTCTCCCCTCCATGTGCATCCAACTATAAGGTTGATCTTCGCACCCAACTGAAGATCCAAAATACAAACACTTCTATCTCTCACTATTGCTTACTACCAACAAAAACCAATGAAGAACCCCTCTCAACTCATATAGACCTCATTTTATACATTTCATGACTCTTAGACAACCCTAGGTACCAAAACTCTAGATCCACATGACTCGTATTTTAAGGGCTTCGCCAGCCTGTCCTTCCTTCTCCTCCACGAAGTGCTCCCAAGCACACATTGGTGTCTTCGTCTGCTTGTTGATTTGTCCATGATCCATATTCTTTGTTTCTTTTTCTTCCTTGATATTCTCCTTTAACGACTTGATTTTCCTTTACTTTTCTCCTTCTTTTTTGCTTCTTTGACCACTTTAACCCTTCCTCGATTTGCGTGCTTCCCACATAGTTTGTACTTTGTCTTTCCTCTTTCTTAATCTTTGATTTCTTCCTTAATACCTAACCAAGGTCCAACAAGACCCCAACACTCACATGTGACTCGTCCTGAGTCACTGTAAGATTGAGCCTTTTGTAATACTTTGACTACAAATTGCATGGAATAGCTTGTGCTTTCTACTATGTCCCTCCCTGTCATGTACAAAATGTATTTTTTGTGTCTGGTACCCAGTTTCAACTGCACCTGGTACCTAGACCCTTCTTCCTGTGTTTTTTTTGAGATCTGTGAGGCATTTGGTTGTCACAATATAGTTTCAACCAACTCCCATTTACCAAACCATGTTTCCATTCTCCATTAAGGGTCTTCAACTGCGAAGCTCCTCCTTATGTGACATAGGAAACTTCGAATGGTCTAAGGCAATGTGTATTGAACTTCCCTGTATGCTTCATGAACTTGTTGTCATATAACAATACCAAATATCCATGCTTGAATTATTTCTTCTTGATATGTCTATCATGGTAATCCTTTTCTCGTTCTTTTTGTACCTACTGATGAAATCCTGCAATGAATCCGTCTTCCTCTAGTTCCATCCACTACGCAAGACTTTCTTGAACAGTACTAGTGTCATCCATAGATGTAAATGCTTCAATTATTAAACTAGGAACCAAATATTCCATAGGTACTAGTGTGTCCTGGCCATAAACTAGCTTAAAGAGGGTCTGTGTCGTTAATTTTTTTCAAGTAGTTCTATAAGCCCATAACACTGATGGAATTCTTAAATCCCAATCATCTCTGTTAAAATTTCAAATCTTAGTCAGCGTTGTCTCCAAGATCTTATTGAAGGCTTCAACTATGCCATTCGCCTATGGGTGGTATGGAGTGCTCTTCTGATGGTGAAATTCAAACTCCTGAGTCAAGGCTTCAATGGTTTTTTTGATGAAGAGTGTCCCTTTATCACTCATAAGGATCTTTGGGAATCCAAATCTGGTTATGATATCCTCAAAAATGAACTTCGCAACTATAGGTGCACTAGAATCCTTAAATACTCTTTATTCTTCCCATCTGGTCAAATATTCTATAGCAGTGATAATGTATCGAGCTCCTATGAGATTCCCTGGTGGGTTGATAGGTCCCACAAATTCAATATCCCATTTCTCAAATGCCTGTACAGTTAGTTGAGGTGTTAAAGTCATCTCATCCCTTCTATAAGGATTCCCTATCCTTTGGCATATGTCACAGGCTCTATAGTATTCCTTAGCATCCTTGTGTAAAGTAGGCCACCAGAGGCCAGCTCTGAGAACTTTTTGCGTTGTTTCTTTCCCTACATAATGTCCTCCTATGATGCCTTCATGTGCTTCTGCAAGAATCAATGGTATTTCTTCCTTCATAACGCATCTCCTCAAGATCTCATTTGGTCCCATCTTATATAACTGTCCAGCTATAATTTTAAAGTTTGCAGCATAGACTACCAACTGTTTCTTCTGAATGATTGTATATTCACGAGGTGTCATTCCTGTGGACAAAAACTGAACTATCTCGACGAAGTAATCATCGAATTTTTTGATGGCCAACAATTGTGCATCTGGTAGTGTATCCTCCAGACTGGTAGGTTCCTCGCCACATTCTAACCTGGATAAGTGATCAGGTCCTTTATTCATTCTTCCAGGCTTGACCACAATCTCAAATTCATATTCCTAGAATAATAATATCCATCTTCATATTCTTCCCCCCAAAACTATCTTGTTGACTAAGTATTTTAATGCAGGGATGATTTTAGGGGATAAATTTCGCTCATGGGCTAATTTTCCATGGTTTTTCCAAAAATGAGATTTGCTATTTTAAAAATGATTCACCCAAATTCTATAGGATAAAATTATTTTACCTTAAAAATCACCAAAATTTTATAAAAACTATATAAAATAATTAGAAATTTGAATATTTTTACAAAAAATCGCTAATCATTTATAGTTAGCATACTAAGGATTAGTAAGATTCACCCAGGTTTCTAAATTTTAAAATAAATTTCCATCCTTAAAATCATCCCTTCTTTAATGCAGAATGATCAATGAACATCTTAAAATGTCCTCCCAGCAAATAGTGTCTAAACTTCATAGCGCATACACCATAGTTAGGCCTTCTCTTTCAGTGGTAGTATAATTCCTTTCATATGTAGAAATATTCCTGCTAGCAAAGGCTATAGGGTGATCAATATCTCATGCACCTAGTTGTGCTAAAACTTATCCTAATGCAATGGACGAAGCATCGACATGAACATTGAACTCCTTGCTCCAGTCTGGAAAACCCAAGATAGGCGCAGTGACCATTTTCTGCTTTAGTATGTTGAAGCTCTGTTGGCATTCCTATATCCATTGAAACATATTATCCTTCTTTAGTAGCTTCTCCATAGGTTTTTTTATCTGTGCATAACCATTAATAAATTTCCTGTAATATCTAGTGTGTCCTAATGCAGTGTGCAGGTGTCTAACTAAAGTAGGGGTAGGGAGATCAACAATGATAGCAATCTTGGAAGGATCTACCAACAACCCCTGTTTGCACACAATATGTCCTAACAAGACTCCAAAAGGTGAAAAGAAAATACATTTCTTTAGATTCAAGGAAATCTAACTTTCCTGCACTTATCTAGCATTAATATCAAACATTCAATATGATCTTTCATTAGGCTAAAAATGGTCAAATCATTAAAGTATGATTCCAAAACATTGTGTAAAAAGTCCTTAAATGCTTCGACCACCACCCTGGAAAATATGGTTGGTGCATTATTCAAGCCAAAATGCATCACATTGTATTGAAACGAACCCCATTATGTTGCAAATGTGGTCTTATGTCAGTCTTCCTTAGCAATTATGATCTGATGATAGCCTGAAAATGCATCTGTAAATGAATAGACTTCATGTTCTTCTACATTATCTAGGACTTGATCAATAAAAGGTGTATGGAATGGATCATGTAAACATGCATCATTAAAATTCCTTAGGTCCACACAGATCTTGATTTCTCCTTACTTCTTATCCTGGACCACCATAGGGCTGATCTATTCATATTCTTCAATTGGTTCTACGATTCCTTCTTCCAAATTTCTATCCAATTCAATCTTAACTTCCTACTTGTACCTGGGATTCAGTCTATAAGGTCTCTTCTTGATAGGTCTTGCATCTGGTCTCAAATGAATCTTCATTTCTCCCATGGGCCCTTTTATTCCCTTCATGTTTGTGAACTTGGTTGGAAACAATCCTTGATACTCATGCAATAGTTATGTAATCTTACTAATAGTAGAATCATCCCAATAGTATCCAACATTTTCCATATTAGGTGTTTTCTCTGTTCCAATGTTAACTTTCTTAAGTTTAATAGGATTCCCTAAAAAAGTTAATTCAATCCCTAGCCCTTCTATGTCTATTGGTCCCTCAGTTTCTAAAATGTTTACATCTCTAGTGTCATCATCCTCGTCAACATTAATATTAAAGAAATCATGTAACCAATGAAGAGGTGCAGTCCCTTCATCTTATTCTTGTTCAATAGGGGGGTTAGGTTCCTCCTCAAATACCTTTTGTCTTACAATTTGTAAAGCCTGATCTATTGGGGGGTACTGACTTTCAAATAAGAACATAGTTATAAAGTTTTGAGTCATATTGTACCAATCTGAAGTGGTGAGGTGCATTTCTTATTGAAGATACCAATTGATAGGTGGTATCCAAAGTGTTAATGAACTTATGTACCCACTATTCTTTAGGAATACTGCTCCAGGCTTCCTCATAACTTCAGACATGGTCCTTAGGAAAACTATGACTTGTGTATCAAACTTTGCATCCTTCAGTTTGTTCTGAAAATCATATTGTCAATAAGGTGCGACATTGAACCCACTCTGTGATGTTATTCTTGTGTGTTCCCCACCATCTAGCTTGTGTTTATTTCAAGGCTTCATCCAATGCCAACATCCTTTGTTGTGCTGGTACAATTCTCTCAAATTCCATTAGAAATGTCTCTAAATGATTCAAATCGTCAAATTTAGGAAGATTACTTACTTTTTTGCCAATCCAACGAACTGTCTTGTTTAGTATGGCACACCTCCGCATAGAGACTTCATACATTTTTTTCTACCAATTTTCCAATGCTTCTTCTGAGTTGGATGAGCATGCACTCTCGCTTCACCAACTTAGATTTCCATCTGTTGTAGGATTAATATAATATTGTTGTCTAGTTGTCAATTTATAGATGTTCTCTAGCTTGTATGCACGGTCTTCTTCTCTTATAGGTTATGTGTAACTATGACCTTCATCAAGATCAAGGGGTGAAATGACCTTAATTCCATTACCCTCGAATGCCATTCTTCTATTTTTTAGGTAAACAACAGTTAGATTGTTGAAATCCCAATCAATTCCTAAATACGTAGGATAAGGACAATTATCATCAATAATATCAATCACTTCGAAGTTTGAAAATGTTTTTACCCCGTTGATGTCCATAGGGACATTCTCTAGTCTTCCAAAGGGGCTCACCATCTACTAATTAGCCATTCCGAGCCTGATAGGAGAGTAAATCAACTTAGGTTTTCCCATCAGTCCCCAAGTCTGCTTCATCATAACATTTACTTCTGATCCCAAGTCGAGGACCACATAGTCCACGTCGTAGTCTCCAATATGAGCACTAAGGTTTAGTTCCTTGTTTGTCCTCCTTTTTCTAGATACTTGATTCACATCTCTACTCAGCACAGGATCTATTATTCCAACTTCATACTGTCTTACCAGATGTTGTATTTCCTGCACAACTTTTTCATCTTTAATCAAATTGATACAAGTATACAAGAAGTTCATAAGATTTCTTACCTCTTTTCCTTGTCTAGATGGAGCAAACTGATCAAATGCTGGTGTCATTTCACATTCCCTTACTTATGGTTGTGCCCTAGATGAAGAATCTTGTTCTCCTACAAATTATTTCCTTGCCTCTTCAAAAGTATGTTTTTCTCTCCTTAGATCAAACAATTGTGCCTTCTTTGCAACTCTTATGAACCCTGATCCATCTGTAGTCTTTCCTGGAGTCACCCTATCTTCTTCTGTAACAGTTCCTCCTCTAGTAATAATAACGACTCTAGGATCCTCCCCATGAGGTTCCGATGATATTAGTTGAACTTGTTGGTTTCCACCTTGTCTTTCCTGAAGTTTAGCTAACAATACTGGACAGTCTTCAATGACATGGTCGAATGAATTATTGTGGTTGCAAGTAGTAGAAGGTTTTTGAAAATCCCTTGAAAAATGTCCTAGTTGTGTGCAGTTATAGAAAATAATATGACCTTGACCTCGACCCATACCTCCACCTCATCCTTTTCCTCTGAATCCACCACAAAGGTTGAAGTTTCCTCTTCCTAGGGAGTTGAACTACGCAATGTTTCCTTCTGACTGCATTTCTCCTTGAATCATGTATGTGTCCCTTGACCTTTCATGCATGAGGTCATAAGACCTACAATCCTTCTCATCATGCCCCATGTATTTGCAGAATGTATAATAATGTCGATATGTGTCTAAATATATTTTTGCATATAATAACATTCACCAGGGCGATGTATATTTCTGCATACCCCGCATTAGGGTATAGTAGCCTGCTTCAATGGGTTAGGGGATCCAGAGGCCAAGTATTCATTAAATAATGGACACTGCTCTTTGTCATTGCCCTCTGATTTACATCTAATACACCAAATGCCTTCTCTTTTCTCTTCCCCTTTATCTTTCTTCATGTCTTCAACCTGTAAAGATAAACTAGTTAACTGATTCAAAATCGGACTCATACCTGGACTAGATTCTCCTTCAGGGCTTGCTTCTAGTTTCATGGAAATATCCAATGTTTCAACCTGTGAACCGACCTTCTGTTGCATCAGAGGAAATATTATGTGTGGAAGGAGTGAAGCGATGAACCATTCCTTATGTTGTTCATCCATAATCTGAAAACTTAAATGGCCTATCAAGGTTTTAAACCTCTTATCAAATCCTCAAACACGTTCAGTTACCTTCTGGTTGATCTCCTTTAAATTTGTAATACATTGTGACTCTGATTTAGGTTTCTTGAACTCTGCACTCAACACATTCTTAATGAAATTTAGTGGTTTAGGTTTTGAAGATCCTGAAACAAACTTCATATACTAGCTCAATGCACGATCCCTCAAGGTAGTACTAAACTGAGCTTTCTTGATAGCTTCATCAGTGACTTTCTTAATGCTCCATACAACTTCTCATAAGAACCAGTGTTGGTCAGGATCCTGAGATCCATCGCCTCTAAAAATAGGTAGCCTCATTTCATCTACCATAGATCTTCCTTGGTTTCTCGACTGAGTATGTACTAAGCTGCTTGTAACAATAATTTGATTACTCTGATTAATATGATTACTTAGTGTTGCTAAAATAGTACTTACTTCGACAATAGGCGTAGTCCCTAAAGTTTCTGGTTATTCTTGGATAAGTTCTCTAGTCTCTACTTCCTTTGTCCTTGATAACTTGGAATACTCCCCCGTCTCATCTCCCTAATTCTTCTCCACTGTAGAAAGTTGTGTCTTGTTTCAATCATTTCTAACTCTTTTCAAATAGGTTCTCAAGAGGAACCTTCCTAAATGATCTCCCACTTCATGTGTGTCTAGCCTCTGCGTCATTGTCACTATCTGAGTTCTTGAAAATTATCTTTATGATCCAACTGATTATTGTATCTTCAATATATTATTCTCATGCAATAGTTTCTTAATCTTCAGCTTCAAAAAGTCTAGAAACTTCCCTTTAGGTCCCTTGAAGAAATACCTCTCTTCTTGGCTATATGATTCCACTCTGTCAACAAAAAACTCAGTAATATACCCTCCAATAGTGCTATCAAACCGTAGATCCACTACTCTAGACATAACATTATCGACTCTCTTGAATTTCTTGATCAATGTCGTCTAGATTTGAGCTCAAACTGAGTGTCTTCTAATCTGGATAACCACTCGTATAACTCCTTATGAACTCCTCCAAATAAATTCTTGTGTACGTCATTAAAGATGTACCTTTCCAACCAATATTCTGTACTAATTCAAGGGTTCTTGTTCTGATCTTCGGTTAAGTCCCTTTCTTTTTCTTCTAACCACTTTTGAATCTATGTCTTTGATGGAAACCACCTTGACATTCCCTCAAGAAGATTCATGTCCTGGAAATGGAACCATTTTTTTGCATAAGGCAGACACGGGGTTCAACTCTAACAATGCACCAACAAGCCCTAACTACTGTCCCTTTCGGCAACACCTGTGAGGAAGATGAAGTCTCACCCGAAGTAGCAATAGGGGGTTGTAGGACACAAGTGTCTACAACTAGAGGAAAGGAAAAATGATTCCAGAATAACAACGCAATACAACATAGAGATTCTTTAACAGTCTCCTACTTAGCTTCGTGAGTTTAGCAACATCTCTTATCTTTAACTAGGGAAACCAGTAATACAATACAGTATATAGATAGAAAATAACACAACATCAACCACAAGAACAAAAATATTTATGTGGTTCACCCTCTCCCTAGGGCTACGTCCATAGAACTGTGTTTCTTGATATATTAGATGAAAACATACAGTTCTATATACACACTTAGCTACAGATCCTCTCTCTTTCTCTTTATCTATTTCTCCCCTCCCTGTGCACCCAGCTGCAAGGTTGATCTTTGCACCCAGCTGAAGATCCAGAATACAAACACTTCTATCTCTCACTATTGCTTACTACCAACAACAACCAATGACGAACCCCTCTCAACTCATCTAGACCTATTTTTATACATTTCATGACTCTTAGACAACCCTAGGTACCAAAACCTTAGATGCACATTACCTGTATTTTAAGGGCTTTGTCATCCCGTCCTTCCTTCTCCTCCACGAAGTGCTCCCAAGCACCCATTGGTGTCTTCTTCTGCTTGTTGAGTTGTCCATGATCCATCTTCTTTGTTGTTTTGTATTCCTTGATCTTCTTCTTTAACGACTCGCCTTTCCTTTGCTTCACTCCTTCTTTTTTTCTTATTTGACCACTTCAACCCTTCTTCGGTTTTCATGCTTCCCACATAGTTTGTACTTTGTCCTTCCTCTTCCTTAATATTCTCTTTATTCTTTAATACCTAACCAAGGGAAAACATTCACCATCATGTGAAACACTACCTTGTCATTGGTGAAACTTTATATCACCACGGTATTGATTCTATACAACAACAATTCTTAACACATGAGTAAGTTGAATGAGTTCTCAATGAATGTCACTCCAGAGCATGTGGTGATCATCTTTATGGGATGGCTACAACCCATAAAATATTGCATGCAGGGTATTTTTTCCTTCAATCTTTAAATATTGTATAATTGACGTTAAGAAATTCCAACCCTTTTAAGTTTTTCATCATAAAACATTCTCTCATCTTGCTTCGCTTCATCCAATAGTTTTCATCGGCCCTTTTTCAAAATGGAGTATTTACTTTATGCAATGTAATCCTACCTCAGCCGGGGGGCATGGGTATATTATAGTCGTCATAGATTATTTCATTAAACGGGTCAATACTATGCCTACATTTATAGATGATGGAAAAACTTATGTGTTATTCATGTTTAATCACATTATTACTATATTTGGAGTCTTGCAAGACATTTTCACTAACCATGGCTCACATTTTAGAAACCACATGATAATTGAGCGAATGGACAAGTAGAGGTCGTCAACAAGGTCTTGAAAACCATGATCCAACAGATGGTGGGGGCACAAAAATCAAATTGGCACTTGAATCTTTTCTCAACATTATGGGATTACAGGACATCCATGAAATCTACTACTAGGTTTACACCATTTCATTTGGTTTATGGCCTAGAATTTGTCTTCCCGATTGAAAGTGAAATTGCATCACTCGAATTAGCCATCAAACTACTACCCAACACCTCTTCCTAAGAATAATGATTCTTATATTTGATGAAACTTGATGAGACCTCTCGTGATGTTTCTCTCGCTAATGAGACTCTCATATAAATCACACCAAGACTCAATATGAAAATTTCATTCGACCTCATGTCTTTGAAGAAGATGACCTGGTTTTATTATATGACCAAGACCATGATAAGTTAGGGGAAAGAAAGTTAGAACCCATGTGGCATAGTCCTTACATCATGAAACAAGAACTACAAAAGGGTGTGTATGAGCTAGTTTACTACAATGGAATCCCTATGAAGGAGCCTTGAAATGGGATCTACCTAAAAAATTACTATGCTCAGGGACATCATCCATTTTTACTTTTTATAATATTGTACCATACATTTTGGTGTGTTTTGGTTGTGGTGTGATTTTTTATTTTTCATGTAGGATTTTTTTTCATTTATGACTGCTTATCCCACTTTGTGATTGAATGCACAGATGTTGGAATCCTCTCTCATGTATTTTGGATTTGCGGACAGTGATAGTCGATATACTCAGAACCTTGCTTCTACAACTTTGGCATTTTATTCCCCCACTGATGAGTTAGTGAGTTCTGGAAGAGTTTGCCTTGGTCCTGCGAAAAATAATGTTTCATAATATTACATCTTCATTGGACTTTTGACTGAGGTTTTTGTTGATGGGTCGTAAGTCCCTTGATTCAATAGCAGGAACCAAACCTACCACCGAGGCCCAATTAGACTCTGCAATGTTTAATAGTGGAATGGTTCTCCAGATCTTGCGATTTGACCAATTTATTGATGGGATTTATGTTTTATTGTGAAGGCTCTTCCTTCAGTTCAGACTATATTTGTTTTTATTTTCTCTTGGGTGGGACCGATATGAGATGTAAGCTGGTATAAACCAACTTGGTAACAAAATAGAATTAAGATTAAATACTGGGGAATAGGTTGGACATGGGATAACCCGCTGCTCAAGCATGCAGATGACAATTTTATACCATAGGCCTACTACTAATACATTAACCATGTGAGCATCCAATTACTGTCTGAGAAAATAATTACCAAAAAGAAAACACATCTGCGATAATACAATGGAAAACAAAATAATTCACCTACTTAATCATCCATCACATAATAACACCATGATTCATCTTCATCATTAACGTAAAGAACAACAAAATATTGCACCAGATTACTTGACAATAGATTAAATAGCTCTTACTCATTATAGCATCATTCATGAAATGAGATAGGAAATAGTTCTTCTCCACGTCCAATCATATGCATTTGATGAAAATAACTTTGTCCAAAAGGACTTCTCAATTCAAAGGAAGCTTCAAAATTATTCTTAAAAACCAGAAATAAAGAGTTCTTGCAACAACCATCGACCTCTAACTAATTGGGCGATGTTCATGTTTATAACATAAAATTCAACTGAAAATAACGGCTAAGTGTAGTTTAAACAAAAAAAAAATTTCCACGTGGCATCTTCTTCTAACATTTTATTTAACATTCAACTCAAGATATCCCTTTGAAAGGGTGACTTTTCTCATACTCCAACTAACTGATAAACACCTCATCACATGTTTGGTCCCATGGAAATCTGTGTTGCTCCATCGGAGCCACATAAATTCCTCTGACCTCCACCACATGCTCTCGATACTCCACTATACTGGTGTTTAACTATTGTAACACAGTCTGAGATCTAATTGGATGTTCCACAAATCTTTGCACGTGTCCTGGCATTGTGTGGGTCACCTTCGCCAGCTCTTCGACTGTTAAGCCCTAATATTGGCTCATTACCACTTAATTGGGGCATATTAGATTAGTAATGTTATTTTATTTATGTCGGCTTTAGGCCATTAGTTGTGATTTATATTAGTAATGTTATTTTATTTATGTCGGCTTTAGGCCA
>ML779067.1:386315-396546 GCA_009831015.1 Picea engelmannii | reverse complement strand
CGGACAACACTTGTCTCAAGGGGAGGGGCATGTTAAGCCCTAATATTGGCTCATTACCACTTAATTGGGGCATATTAGATTAGTAATGTTATTTTATTTATGTCAGCTTTAGGCCATTAGTTGTGATTTATATTAGTAATGTTTTTTTATTTATGTCGGCTTTAGGCCATTAAAACCTCCTAGTCTCCTATATATACCAAGGAGACATTTTCATTTTGAATCATCTTGTACTTGAACATATAAGTGGGGTAAAAGGAGGTTTCCCCCTCGAAGAGGCTTATTATCTGATATTATCTCTTTTTCAAAGTGTTGAGTACTTTTCTTGAGGTTTTTCTATGTTATATTGATGTTTGGTTCTTAACATCGACCCATAATAAATCTTTCTTGTTATGCGATTCAACTATGTCGCACAAGTTGACGAAGTTGTCGGGGTTGCAGAACTCGGGGAGTTTGATATTCCTCATCATCTTGTTGATCTCTGGATCCAGTTTCTCTCAGATTCCTTGGTGAAGTTCGGGAGTCAATTTTTCTCGATAGTCGGAGGGAGTTTCTCCTACAACCGGAATTAAAATCGTTTAGAAATTTCTTACAGAACAGTACTCAGCGAAATATATGAATAAACGTAAGTGGAAAGAAATTAGATTGATGCGTACCTATAAAATTTGCTAAGCCTGGTTGTTTGATACTTATGTGTTCTTTTCAACCTTTTGGGACCTGCACCATCCCTGTTAGTGACGCCATTTTCTTCAGTTGGGGTGGTTTATATCCACATTCCATAACATGTTAAATCAGGTATGGAAAACATGAGAATCAAAGTCATGACAGTGGTTGGTTGGTCCTTGGGGTCGGGAAAGGATTTAAGAGATGAACATGTGCCAAAAGTATGAGTAGATTCCAAAAATATCGGATATTTTCATAATAGGATTCGTTAAATGCTTCAGATCGAGGCAGGTTGCTCAAATAGAAGTCACATCAATAAGTGCATCAACCATCATTAGCTCATTTTGGAGGCTGGGGAAATTGAGAGGAATTAAGATAATCATACCACACATCCTCTGCAATTCCTATCGGCTATATCTCACACGCCTCGGATCAAACCATCGCGCAGATGTGACACAATAATTCTTTAAAACATCCCATCGCAAGGTATTCAGTGTCCCCTGGCACATTTCAGCTTGCTGCCCCACTCTATTATAAATTATAGATGTTATGTAAGTGTTCTACTCACCAACCGAGCATGTGTGACATTGTTAACTTGTCTCGTGATCTCACTTCGAACAAATTATTTTCTTTGGGCATTTGTCAAGTCATCCACACATAAGGTGGATATGTTGTCGCACCATGGGAACTGCTCAAAACACACAAAGAGGCCTACGAGGCAGTCGAAGCGGTAGGCCTGAGCCACAAAATGCCTGGGACTCATTATTATTTGTAGCAAGTGTTCTCGAAGGTTCGAAGCGAGATTCCTACCTTCACGTGGAGATGATGGTATCGCCCCATGCGAATGTTGAAGTGGAAGAAGCTATGTCAGAAGGAAAAAATTTGGAAGTCACACTTCCTCAGTAGCAGATACCATGGAGGAGAGGAAGGCCCAAGAAGAATAAAGAAGTGGGAGGCAAATCCAAATCCCGATTGTGTCATGTGTGTGATCAGTCGTTGAGGAATTCTTGATGCACGTTATTCGCCTAGATCCAGTCAAAACCATAAGTCAAGGAAGCAAGAGCCAAATGAGAAGGACAAAAAACTTGGGTTCTAACGTTCGAGGACATAGTCAGCAGCTAGAGTAGGCACAAATTTCCATAGCTGAACTCTATGAGGAAAATAGAGAACTACGATGATAGTTGGCGGAAAAGACCCTTGAGGTGTCAGCACCACAAGGTCATGAAGGGAACACAACCTGGATCAAGAGGCAACTTCAGGAGGCATAGGATACAATCGTGTAGTTGCGTGAGGTGTAAAGAGTGTCAAAAGAACAAAAGATGAAAACACCTCAAGGAGTGAAAAGTAGCCGGGAAGAAATTCCACGTGTAGAAGAGGCATGATTGGCAAACTCTTTTTGCATTCTCAGATGCGACGCAGAACTTGGATAATTTTCCCTTTTGTAAGGAGAATTTTGTTTTCTTAATGTAACCAGGTTGGTTGACCAAAAGGTTTAGACAGTGTCTACTATATGTAACCTAAGCTTGATGACAATATAATATATATAAAGCCTCAAAATTTTGATGAATGGGCTCTAGTTATAGCGATTGAATGCATCCTTTCCTCTCTTGGCGTGTGTATACTATGTTCTTTGTCTACATTTTCTTGTAAGTTAACCCCAATTTTACACTTAATGTTTATTAGATTTTCTTTGTTTCTTTATTAATATCCTTCTACAAAAAGTTATAATATTCCAGATATAAAAAGTATGTAGAACAGAAATAAAATGCTAGAAATGGCAGATGAACAACAATATAACCATAATAACACCACAATAATATTGAAATGATAACAGAATAACACCAGCAAGATCACTTCGATTACTGAGATCAATGTTCATGGGCCTCTTCAAGGGGGAAACCTCCATTTGAGCAGATCTCTATTACAATAATATCCAAGCTAGGGTTATCATACCCTCGACTCCTATTTATACTAAATATGTATATCAATAGAACCATCTAGAGGAAGATCCTTCTAGAAACAGAAGCTTCTATTAGGTCTTCTTACATTCGACTTATTCTACTTTATTGCAAGGCCTTATTAATATTGATCTTTATTAAATCAGAATACATTGTTCTACCTATGTGAGGGGTTAGGTCCCTAACATGTCCTCCCCCTTAAAAACAACATTTTCCTCAAGGCTTGAGATGTGGAAATTGCTGCAGAATGGTAGTTGGTTCCCAAGTGGCATCTGTTGGAGTTGTATCTTTCCATTGGACTAACACTTCCTTGATGGTTCTCCGATGCATGTGACACTCATGCTGGTCCAAAAATGCTTGTGTTTGTAGCCAAATGGAACCTTCTTTGTCCAACTCAGGAAGGTTGGTTTGAGTTTGGCACTTAGCTCCAATCACATTCTTCAAGCATGAAACATGAAAAACAGGATGTAGCTTAGAATGACTGGGAAAAGCTAACTAATAGGCCACCTATCCCACACACTTGAGAACTATATAAGGACCATAAAATTTGGGCACCATCTTCTGAAAATGGTCGGTCTTGAGGGAAGTTTGCTTGTAAGGTTGCAGTCAAAGAAACACCTGATCCCCTTCTACAAAATGACATTCAGAGCGACCTTGATCTACTTGTTGCTTCATGCAATTCTGGGCAATGACCAAATTTTCTTTGAGGTTATGGAGAATAGCCTCTCGAACTGTAAGCATTTGGTCAACCGCCTGGACCTTCAAGATACCTGGTAAATATGAGAGAATTGATGGTGGATTTTGTCCATATACCGCTTCAAAAGGAGTCATGCGAGTAGCTATATGGTATGAAGTGTTGTAGCACCATTCAGTTAGGGGTAACCATTAAGCCCACTAATTTTTATTTTCTGATGCAAAACACCTCAAATATGTCTCCAAACACTTGTTGAAAACTTTCATTTGACCATTCGTCTAGGGATGATAAGTTGTGCTAAGATTCAATTGGTTTCCTTGTAGCTTGAATAGTTCTTACAAAAAATTGTTGGTGAAAGTTGGGTCGTGATTAGAAACAATAGAATGTGGCATGCCATGCATCTTGAAGACCTAATCTATGAAATGTTGAGCCATTATGGATGTTGTAAATGGTTGTTGAAGAGCACAAAAATGAGCATACTTGGAAAGGTGATCAACTACCACCATGATGACTGATTTATTTCCCGATTTAGGTAAGACTATAATAAAATCCATAGAGATATCCCTCCAAAGAGTAGGTGGAATTGGAAGCTGTTGTAGTGTGCTAGGAGATTTGACTATTTCTCCCTTATTGCATTGACACACATCACATTCGACCACAAAATTATGAATGTCTTATTTCATACCATCCCAGAAAAAAGAATGTTTGACCCTATCATAGGTTTTGGTAAACCTGGAGTGCCCAGTTGTGGCTGTAGCATGAATCTCAAAAAGCACCATGGATTTATGTTTTGAGTTTTTACTTAAATAAAAATGGCCTTTTTATCGAATCTCATCATGGAGCCAAGAGTACCCTGGGGAAACTGGAGAATTGAACTGCAATTTTTGTATCAAAAGTGAACTTTTGGGATCATGTATCCATTCCTGGTGAACAACTTGGAGCCAATATGGTACAATGAAGGAGAGAGAAAAAAGGGAGCCTTCATCTTCATATTTTTTGGAAAGTGCATCTACCACCACATTTTCTTTTCCTTTCTTGTAAATGATCTCATAATCATATCCAAAGAGCTTAGTCACCCATTTTTGTTGCTCTGGGGAGGAAATGAATTGTTCCAGAAAATACTTGAGGCTTTGATGATCTGTATTAATTTGGAGGTGTTGCCCCAATAGATAAGAGCGCCACAAATAAATGGCATGCAAAATAGCCAACATTTCCTTTTAATAGATTGATTTTCCCAAATTTCGTTCAGGTAGTTGTCTGTTAGTAAATGCCAAAGGTCAACCCTCTTGCATAAGGACAACACCAATACCTTTCCCTGAAGGATCACATTCCAAGACAAAGGCCTTTGTGAAATCAGGAAGGGCCAAGAATGGAGTGGCACACATGGCCATATTCAAGGTTTGAAAATCCTGAGCAGTTGTTGGGTTCCAAGTGAAAGAATTCTTTTTAAGGAGTGCGGTGAGAAGTGCCACAATCTTTCCATAATGCTTAACAAACTTGCAATAATAACCTGTTAAGCCCAGAAATCATCGCAATCTTTTGAGAGTCTTTGGGTGAGGCCAGTCCTGCATAGCTTAAATCTTTTTAGGATCCACCCTGATGTCATTCTTGCCAACAAGATGACCCAAGTACTCGACTTCTGAGGTGCCAAAAGCACATTTAGATTGTTTCAAGAAAATTTGGTGCTAAGAGAGTAGATGGAGAACGTAGTCCACATGAGTAAGGTGGTTTGTCCAAGTTTTTCTATAAATGAAGATATCAACAAAGAAACTAAGACAAAATGATGGAGAAAATGGAGAAATACATGACTCATGAGGCTTTGGAAGGTGGAGGGGGCATTACACAAGCCAAAGGTCATGACCAAAAAATCATAGTGGCCCTCATGAGTTATAAAGGCAATATTAGGAATTTCTTCCTCTTTCATATGGATCTGGTGGTAGCCAAAACAAAGATCAAGTTTAATAAATAATTGGGCACCACACAATTCATCCAAGAGGTCATCAATGACAAGAATGGGAAATTTGTCTTTAATGGTGAGTTTGTTGATGGCGCAAAAGTCAGGACACATGTGCCAAGAACCTTATTTCTTCAGGACCATGACCATAGGAGAAGAGTAGGGGCTCATACTAGGGCAGATAACATCTATGTTAAGCAATTCTTGAACCATTTTTTCAATTTCATTTTTTGGGGAAAAGAGGTGACAATATGGACGGATATTGGGAGGGGGCTTCCTGGAGTAAGGGGAATGAAATGATCATGAACACCGCGGGAGTCCCTGGGGAGTTGAAAAGACCACTTGATGTTTAGAGAGGATGGATTGGATGTATTGTGGCACGGAGGGTGTCTCAGTTGTTTGTATGGCATGGAGTTGGGAAATAACGCCAGAATGACTTTTTTTGAGCAGATTTTTCATGAGATGGGAACTAATGATCTCCGGTGAACCAGCGGTGATGCCTTGGAACTTATATTTTTTACCCTCCTAGTCGAATTGCATGGTTAATTCCTTGAAATCCATGAGAATGGGACCCAAATTCCTTAGCCAGTCTACACCCAACACAATGTCAAAACAACCCATGTCGATAGCAAACATATGAAATTTTAGGTGGTAGTCACCAATTTGGAGACACACATTTTCACAATGCCCTCCACATTTCATGGAGTCACCATTGGAAATGATGATTTGGAAATTATTGACTGCATGGATATAGCAATGAGTTTATTGGGCAATGTGTCGATGAATAAAACTATGGGTGATGCCACTATCAACTAGAATGATGACCTTCCTATGCTTGATGTAACCAATTAGCTTGAGGGTTTGGGGAGTAGAGAAACTAGTGAGAGAATTTAGGGAAATGATCAATTCTACTATGGGAGGGTTTGAAGGAGGGGTTATGTCTGTGGTTTCAGGTGACTTAGACACAAGGGGAGTTTCAACATCCTCTTCCGAAACATCCTCCGAGATGGACATAAAAATATTTTGTTCCTTACACTTGTGGCCCGAAAAATATTTGTCATCACAATTATAACAAAGGCCTTTGAGTTGTCGTTCTGCCATTTCATCCCTGGTCAATTTTTGGATCTTTAGTGGAGAAAAGGGAGTAGTGGGATTTACTGGTTTAGTGCGAGGAATAAAGGAGGGTTTCCATTTTTGAGAAGATACAACTTGTTGTGCTTCTTTAGCTCTTTTAGTAGCCTCCACCCAACTTTGAGGCCGAGCCATGAGGGCATGGGCACGAATCTCATCCTTGAGGCCACTAATAAAACATTCTCGGAAAAAGGCATCAAATATGCCCTCTGTCCGAAAAGTCAAGCGCTCAAAAGAAGTTATAAAGTCTTCCACTATTCCAGATTGTTTCAACTTTGTGAAATGTCCTAAATGGTTGGTGTCAATGTCAAAGCATTCATAAAGATCTGCCACAAAGTGTATCCAAGTAATATACCCTTAACTGGGAGTTTTTCTCCATTGCCACCATTTCCAACATTCTTGATCTAGATGGAGAACACCACACCGAAGTTTGGACAAGTCATTTGTAATGTCTTATAAAGAGAAATAATGTTCCATTTGGGTTACCCAACCAGTGGGATCAGAGCCATCAAATTTGGTCACATCCACCCGTGGAAGGCGTAGGTCATGATGAAAGTGATAGGGCTGAGAATTATGGGAATGAGAGGAAGTTTCAGCTTTGGTATGTGGATGTGGGTTAGATAAAGGGTTATCTATAGGGATATGTAACTTGGTGCAGATCATCGAAACGGCAAATTCAATTTGGGTAGTCATGTCTTGTTTGAGTTCCTTAATTGAGGTGGCGATGGAGGAATGCATGGTTGTATTGATGGCGACAACATTGGCACTGAGATATTTCACTTCTTGTTAGGTCTCTATGAAATTATATTGCAAGGTATTGAGGCGAGCTTCCAAGTCTTGGCTACAGGTATGGGCCATGATGATGAGGGAACCAAAACGGGGCGGGTGGGGTCAAAACTTTTGCTGAAAAATGATATGTATGAATGTGATAAGGGAGAAAAGATAAATAAAATGGAATTGGTCTCAAATAATGGTGAAAAACTTTCTAGACTATTGTTTTTTTACACCTGGGGAGTTATACTCCGGTCTGAAGAATACTGCAGTGATGAAATGTATAAATTCTTAACCAGGAAGAAATGTGTAGTGATTTGGCAACCCAAACATAGTTGCGCGAAAATAGATCTTGTCTGTTTTTATTTTATTTTATTTTTTGTCCCCAAGGGTTAGGTATTCAAGGGTTCTACAAACAAAGGTTTTCCCTGTTCTATATCTCTCTGATATACATGCAGGGTCCAACAATAGTACTCGGCCCAATATGTCAGGGAACTAACTAAGGAGGCTAGACCATGCCCTTAGTCATACTACCCGACTATCGAGGTACTAGAGAGTATCTTCTTGAGTGTTGTTCTCGGTGGCACTATAGCAGTTAGGCAGCCAATTGGTTTATCTAAAGAGGGCTTCAAGAAATCTAGGCCAATCCATACACAAGTGTTGTTTGATGTGCTACCACTCAAAGGGGTACCAACAGGGGTTACAAGGGTGGACAGCATATGTGCGCTTAAGAACCACTTGTATTTTGTGCGTGCATGAATCCCTCAATCACGAGTTTATGCATGTAACGACAAATCTTTGTGGCTTAAAGATGCTAGAATACGTCTCTACCCTGGAAAAAAATTAACCCACAATTTTTTGCCAAGGAAAGTGCTCTTATACCACTTGTAGTATTCCAGATATAAAAAGTATGTAGAACAAAAATAAAATGCTAGAAATGGCATATGAACAACAATATAACTAGAATAACACCACAGTAATACTAAAATCATAGAAGAATAACACCAGAAAGAGTACTTTGATTACTGAGAGAAATGTTCACAGGCCTCTTCAAGGGGGCAACCTCCAGTCGAGCAGAGCTCTATTACAATAATATCCAAGCTAGGGTTCTCATACCCTTGACTCCTATTTATATTAAATATGTCTATCAATAGAACCATCTAGAGGAAGATCCTTCTAGAAGTGGAATCGTCTATTAGGTCTTCTTACATGCGACTTATTATACTTTATTGCAAGGCCTTATTAATATCGACCTTTATTACATCAGAATACATTGTTCTACCCATGTGAGGGGTTAGGTCCCTAACAAAAACCTCCGACATCGATTGATTTCATCGTACGACATTGACGTGGCACCAGTGACTCGAGATACAGGGTACGAATGACTAGGAACCTAGCTTACGGGTAATGGTCGAGCTCGGGGCTTTACTCAAGTTGAGTGATTTAAGCTAAACTTGGGACTATTGATGCCATAAAGGTATCAGAGGTTGGCTTTCGACAATAAACCTATTAAACATTGTCCTTGTAAGTTAAAATCCCTGAAAAATCCATGGTACCGAAAATGTTTCGGAAGTCAGGGATCGGTGATATGTAATGATCCCAAGCCAAATTATTTATTGGAATCACTAACTACTACTACTTTATTGAGTTATTAAGTGCATACAAGATTCATCAACACATGGAGATCACAATATATTCAATATGTAGAAGCACAAGAAAAGATCTGACCTTTTTATTATGAGCAATGTAACATCAATAAAATAGATGGCCAATCTGGCATAAACCTCAAATGGCCATACAAGAAATAGATATGAGCTGCTACAAAATGCTCCCGCTAATAAAAAATAATGCCTCCAAAGGTTGAATAAGAAATGAAGATCAATACAAGCAGATCTGAATGCCAAACTCTCCAGCTAAAGAATGCCACGCTCCAATAGAAGGCTGAAACCCTCAATAACTCGGACCTGCTGCCAAAGGTGTCCAATCACCCTAATAAATATGCCAATTGATAGATCGACTGATGGTAAGAATAACCCAGGTGCCTGAATCTCCAAGATCCCTCTCAATCTCTGTAGATCTGAATTTTCCACTGAATGGGGTGCCCCACTAGATGAATGAAACCCTAGCTGGTTCGGCCCTGATGAAAGTCGCCTCCAAATGCTCTGAAACTCTCCTAGAATATAGATCGGGCGGTGGTAAGAATAACCCAGGTGCCTGAATCTCCAAGCTCCCTCTCAATCTTCGTAGATCTAAATTTCCCATTGAATGGGGTGGCCCACTGGATGACTGAAACCCTAGCTGGTTCGGCCCTGATGAAGGAGGCCTCCAAATGCTCTGAAACTCTCCAAGAATATAGATCGGGCTATGAGAATCTCATGGGAGAAGTTTCAGACTCAGATCTCAAGCAGATCTCCCTAGATCTGAGTTTTACTGAATTACAGGATGTCCCCTATGGCTCCAAGACGTCCCAATCTGCAGACAAATGTAGAATGATGAGAACCCTCCAGAAAATCCCTCAAACTAGTGGTCCTACCTCTTCTGAAGCACTAGATGGAGATGGGATGAGACTAGAATGGTGTGGAGGAGTCTTTCATCCTCGAGACCAAGCTGCGGAACAAGGTGAGTGGATATTTCACCACTGAGTTGCTCACAAGGGTTTGTACAACAAACCCCCAAACTGAATGCTCAAGAGCAATAGAAAATGCTAATCCAAAACCAGAATGAGTAATAGGTGCACCCTAGCCTCTTACTTATACTTTTCCTTCTATTTCTCTGTTGAGTTAGGTTAACTCCCAGGGTTAATCTTCTATTCTTCTGTTGAGTTATATTTTACTCCTTTATCCTTTTCCTTTCTTAAGTCAACTTAAAAATATAACTTTTAACTTCTTTGACTTTCCCCTCTTCAGTATGAGACTATGAACTAGTGGGGGTGCCCAGGCCACTGAGTCTCCTCATCACCTCTCTAAGAGGTGGGGGACATTACAGTCTCCCCTGCTTGAAATTGCTTGTCCTCAAGCAATTCCAAACCTACTTCTCTAACCACGTGCTCCTGCTCCCAAGTGG
>ML779067.1:359364-380634 GCA_009831015.1 Picea engelmannii | reverse complement strand
AGCCTCTTACTTATACTTTTCCTTCTAATTCTCTATTGAGTTAGGTTAACTCCCAGGGTTAATCTTCTATTCTTCTGTTGAGTTATCTTTTACTCCTTTATCCTTTTCCTTTCTTAAGTAAACTTAAAAATATAACTTTTAACTTCTTTGACTTTCCCCTCTTTAGTGTGAGACTATGACCTAGTGGGGGTGCCCAGGCCACTGAGTCTCCTCATCACCTCTCTAAGAGGTGGGGGACATTACATGATATCACTTCGTTCTACGTGAGCGCTTACTGTCTTAGTATTTTGCCAATACCAAAGAGATCGGTCATCGACAATATTCTCAGTGATACCTGTCGTGAAATAAATCTCACGTCCGTCGACACCAACGAAGATCGGGACTCGACAACTTTGGTTCTCTCTAGCGTTTTCTTTCACGCTTAATCCTTTCTGATGTCAAATTCCTTAAGCGCATCTAGGAAAGATTTGACTGTCAATTCTCTAATTTAGATATTAGTCTTTTAAGTTAATGGTTTTCACATGTCCAAGAAATATTTTAAAGACTTAATGAGAATAAAAAATGACAAGCAAAGGCCACATTTTTCATACTGAAATCGAATTAGACAATGACAAAAGATCAAGTGGTACCCAAAAACTGAACTTTGACATAGGTGTTTTAGGGTGTGTTGAGTGCTCAACAGTTTCCTCCTTTGTAATTTCTCATATGATCATTAACATCAACTCTGAACTTGTGGTATTTCAACTAAACCTTGTTTATTATGTCTGTAATCCTACATTACTTCGACTTAACTTAAGGGTTCTCCTCCTTGATATCATTCTATTATATCCAATATCAACATATACCAAGGGAGTCTATCACAATAATCAATTCACTTGTGAATTTTGTATTATACTAGCATCTGGAACATACATAAATCACAAGGCATATAAAAGTGCGAAACAAAAACCATTATTCGATTAAAACACTTAAGATAAGAAGACGAAATAAAATCCATGTACATATATCATAGAAAAAGTTTTTCTACATCATAAAATGCAAAAAGTACATAGGGGGGGGAAATTGGGCTATATCACCCATACATCATCGCAAAACTAGGATAGTATATAGGAATATACTCATCGTCCTCTAGCACATTGTGCTCATGATAACATATCACTTCTCACACCACTCAGTGTAAATGATGCATGATACTCTCAGGTGTTAGAAAAAAATCATCGCAGAGCAATAAAATAAAACAAATGTAGAAATAAAACACAAAAGATACACAATACAATAGAGACACAGATATACGTGGTTCACCCAGTGTGGGATATGTCCACCAGAGAAATTTCCAGGTCCTTCCTTTATTACTATCCAACAAATGAAAGGATACAACCTATAACAAACCCGTTGTAACTTCCTCTTCTTTCTCTCACAATATTCTATCTTATAATACAATATTTTCCTTGATACATAGCCATAATACATTTCCCTCATAAAAGAGGGTTTCCTTCTAGGGGAAAAAAACCTTACATAACTTCTACCATCATATCTACGGCCTTATAATGAATGGTCCAGATTTATAATGAAATTGCAATATTTATTTACAAGGAAATTTTTCCTTTGGGGGTCTTCTTGCCCCCAGACCCCGCAGAGGGGGTAACCCCCCTCTGCACTCCCCCGCATGGAGGAGTGTACATTCTTCCAGGGTGTAAATTATTCATGGGGTATAAACACGGTTGAAAACAAATACCTCTAAATCAGGAATATAATCAGGCTCCATAACCAACAATCTCCCACTTGGATATTGATCTCAACAACTCCACCATTGTTGTATCTAATGGACTATGAACCTTCTTGGACCTGGAAAATTTATCATCTTCACCTTCATGCTTGAATACCAACTGAAACTGATAAGGAACTTGGTTTCTCCCTAGTTTCTCCCTTAGTTAACATGTCTATAGGATTCTGGATAATGTGTATCTTTTCCAACTTCAAATGTCCATCTTCCAAGGTGGATCATATGAAATAGCACCTGATTTGTATATGATTAGTATTTGAATGGAAGGTTGATTTATTTTCAGTATGAATGTCACTCGTACAACCTTCTATTCTCCTACTTCTTTCCCAATTCCTCCATAAACCTTTGTAACCAAATCAATTTTTTACTAGCCTCTATAGCAGCAACATACTCTGCCTCTTTTCTTGAAAGTGCAACAACCTTTTGTAGTTTCGAAATCCAACTTACTTTTGTTCCACATACAGTAAAAATATACCCTGTGGTGCTCCTCCTGCTATCTTTATTACCTACCATATATGAATCAACATATCCTTGCAGAACAATGTTTGAACCTTCAAAACATAATGCATGAGTAGAAGTACCTCTCAAATACATGAGAATCCACTATACTGCCTCCCAATGCTCTTTACCTGGATTTTCCATTTACCTACTCACAACTCGCATTGCATGTCCAATATACGGTCTTCTGAAAACCATTGCATACATCAAGTTTCCAACTGTTGGTGAATAAGGGACCCTAGACATGTATTTTATCTCCTCCTGTGTCTTGGGACACATTTCCTTAGTTAATTTGAAATGGTTGGCCAAATATGTACTAATTGGTTTCTAATTTTACATTCTAAACCTCTCCAACACCTTCTCTATGTACTCACTCTGAGACAATGTCAATTTGTGATTTTCCTCATCTCTTGTTATTATCATACCAAGAATTTTCTTTGCACCACCCAAAACCTTCATTGAAAATGAGTTAGTTAATTTCTTGTTGAGCACATTTATATCCTACATATTAGACCCTGCAACAGGCATGTCATCTACATACAATATCAATATAATATAGCTTCCATTTTCTATCATTTTAAAATAAAAACAGTGATTAGAATGACATCTACTATAACCTTGTTTTGTCATAAACCTTTCAAACTTAAAATACCACTACCTTGGAGCTTTCTTTAGGCCATACAATATCTTCTTCAACCTACATACCAAATTATCCTTCCCTTTGACCTCATACCCTTGTGGCTGCTACATATAAATATCTTCCTCCAAATCCCCATGGAGAAAAATTGTTTTTACATCTAACTATTCAAGATGAAAATCTTCTACTTCCACAAGACTTAAAATAGTCCTAATTGAAGTCATTTTAACAACAGGAGAAAATATTTCGTCAAAATCAATACCTTTCTTTTTTGAAGTATCTGCATCCCCTTCTCATTCATGTGTCCAGGCCTATGATTCCACAGTGTCATATCCACTCCTGTAGAAGATAAAGAGATAGAAGAGTCGATATTACCAGTACATAAATGCAATGTACCTACCTTCTCTCATTTTTCTATTACCAATGATCCTTTGGTGACCTTCCACACCTTATCTGTAAATATGGATGTACAACCTTCACTTTCCAACTTTCTTGTTGAAATTAGATTTTTCCTTAGATCTGGAACATGTCTTACCTCTTTCAACGACCATTGGTTTCCATTGCTTTGCTTTATTTTTCCCTTTCCCATTCCAACAATTTTGCATGGTGCATCATCAGCCAAATGACCTTGTCCAAAATCACCTTGAACATAATCTAGAAAATGTTTCCTATGGGGTGTGGCATGAAATGAAGCCCCTGAATATACTACCCAAGACTCATAAATAATATCTACAGAAAGAATCAAAGCATCTTGTAACACATCACTTGTTACATTTGCTTCCTAATTTTTATCCTATTACCCATCGCTTTGTTTATTTGGAGCTCTCCAATCTTTCTTCAGATGTCCTTTCTTCCCACAATTCCAACACTCTATCTTTCCAAATATGGATTTGGATCTGCCCTTCCTAGAATTCCCACCATTACCTAAGCCATTTCCTCTATCATTTTGTCTTCCCCTATTCTCCATGTTTAACGCATTACCTAATGTCTCACCTGTGCTTTTCCATTGCATTTCCTCACTAAGGATAAAACCAACAACATCATCAAATTTTAAAGTATTTGATACAGAGACAAATTTACTTACAATCATGACCAATCCATTCCATCTTTCTGGAAATGAGCACAAGATTAGAAGATCCCTGACCTCATCATCAAAGTCCACTTTTACAGAACTTAATTGATTAGTAACTGTATTAAATTCATTTAAATGATCTGCAACAGACCCACCTTCTAACATATTCATATTAAATAATATCTTCATTAGAAATACCTTATTGGATGTCGAGGATTTTTCATACAGTTTATCTAATGCTTTCGTCAACTCCTTCATTGTCTTTTCTTTTGAAATATTGAAAGCCACCAATGTTGTTAGGCTCAGTGGTATCGTTCCTAGTGCCTTTCTGTCAACAACCTCCCATTCCTCCTCCTTCGTGGTCATCGACTTATTTTCTATTCCACAATGGTAGGAATAGAGCCTTATGATATAAATAATCTTCCATCTGCATCTTCCATAACTGGTAGTTTTGGTCGTTAAATTTATCGATCCTAAACTTTCCATCTTCTGTTATTGCTCCCACTCAAACCAGGAACCCTCTTTTCTTGTGAGTTAACTTTCACTCTGATACCAATTGTTAGAAAAACAAGATCGTGGAGAAATAAAATAAAACAAATGTGGAAACAAATCACAGAAGATAAAAAATAAAAGAGAGACACAGATATACGTGGTTCACCTAGTGTGGGCTACGTCCACCAAAGAAATTTCCAAGTCCTTCATTTATTATTATCCAGCAAATGAAGGGATACAACATACAACAAACCTAATGTAACTTCCTCTTCTTTATCTCACAATCTCCTATCTCAGAATACAATATTCACCATGATACATAGCCGCAATACATTTCCATCATAAAATAGGGTTTCCTTCTAGGGAAAAAAACCTAATATAACTTCTACCATCAAATCTAGGACCTTATAATGAACGGTCCAGATTTACAATGAAATTGCAATATACATTTACAAGGCAATTTTTCCTTCAGGAGCCTTCTTTCCCCCAAACCCTGCAGAGGGGGTAACCCCCCTCTGCACTACCCTGCATGGAGGAGTGTACATTCTTCTTGGGTGTAAAGTCTTCATGGGGTATAAACACGGCTAAAAACAAGGACCTCTCAATCAAGAATATAATCAGGCTCTGCAACCAACATCAAGAACTCCTACAGTGTGCCTTTGGAGGTGATAAGGAATCTCCCTCATCTGCATCATGAAAAACCCATGGTGAGCCCCCTCAGGTCCCTTTCCACATAATGAATCCCTCTAGAATCAATCTCCTCAATCTTTTGAGCCTCTCTGTGTTGAACCAATGGTGATATGCTTATCGTTCGTACTGCTCCTCGATCTGTGAGATAAAAAAAATGTTATTAGTTCCCCTTTTTTTATGACAAAAGATTATATATATATATATATATATATATTAAAATTAAAAAATAGACATGTTATGATTTCACTTTCTTCAAGGACATACCTAATGCATCCCATCGTTCTCCCTTAGGAAGCACTAAATCTGTGTTTCCTATCAAATCCATCCCTGCATAGGAAAAGTCCTCAATCATTGGAATATGAGCTTCCCACCATGAGAAGAATCCAGCATCGAACAGAAAAATATAGGGACCACCCCCCAACTGGGACATGAGACTAGTCTAACACTCAATCCATGGATCATTCAAAGGTTTCACATGCATCATGATTCATGGGTGCATTAAAGGCACCTGCTCCAAGAATAATGACACCAGGAGAGACCCATATCCAAATTGTTTTTGTTTCCCTATAATACACTTGGTGATTTGATCCTTCAAATTCATCAATACACCCCACACCAATTAAATACTTTGGTCTCAATACATTTGATGGAATATGCCATTTGAGATTTAGAAGCAAGGTATGGCCCTATGCTACCTGCTAACTTGGTGATAGTGAAAATGATCATACGCAATGGTCGGTCCACAATATCCTTGATAGGGAACTTCCCACTACTCTTCTAGGTACCATCCATGCAATAATGAGCAATGTACTCATCGATCAGCATCTCGATACTCTGATTACCAGCCAACGTAATAGGTTCCTCCCACTTAGAGATCCATGTTAGGAAGTAAATTTCCTCCATATCTATTTCAACAGTATGGAGACCCAAATGGAAAAGTTGATTGTTGGCATCCCACATCCTAATCAAATGCTCCAAGAGAAGCACTTACTTCCTCATGCTTTGAGTTTTAAAAAACTTGAGTAAACCACAGTTCCTCGAAGTCTCCATGGTGTTTGGTTCATTAAGGGAAGCATATATTTGGCCTCATTCTCTCTCTACTTCCACTCAATCATTTTTTTCAAAAATATCCTACACATGACAAGGAGAATTATTAGTCCAAATTTCATCTTATTCGAGGGCTTTTTTGACCTTTTATTGACAAAATATTTCTTGGGATAGCACCTATCACTCCCTTAAAGAGGAATACAAGGAAATTATCTCTCCTATATGGTCATACATAGGGAAATTAGTTCAATTTCATCACTCCTTTTGACTTGGTAGTGGGAAGATAGTCTCATAGGGCACTAAGAAGACCTTTAAATAGCTCAAAAAAACCTAAAAATTGAAAAAAATGACTTGAAAGTGAAATTAAATGAAAGAGTATGTAGTGAGGACCAATACACTTCAAACAGATCATCAAACGGTCTCCCAGATATCCCACAATCAATGCTCCAATTTTTTCCCAAAAAGAGGAAATTTTCAACAAGACAAGAAAAGAGGTAAAATGAACTAGGTTTTTTTCCCCAATTGTGTTGTAATCCACTTGGAGATAGTTTTTTGGACATGTTCACATTGTCTTTTTCCTTCTTTTAAAATTATTTCTTTGAGTATGAACTTTATTTAATGTTTTTTATGGATGTTATTGACCCTAGTTTCGTCGAGTCACCTTCTACTTGTGTAGGATTTCAGGGGATGATATTATTTCTCTCCAATGACCTTGTTCATGCAAGTATACTTCATCATCCTTAGAGCTCATTAAACCATGAAGATTCATCTTTCAGGTGGTATATTAGCCCTTTTTCGGACTTGTAAGACTAACTATGAAAAAGGAATACTTTGGTCAATCTTGACTAGAAGAGTTCTCCCTTGCATTGTTTTATACTTTTCCAAGATTGGGAGACTAAATTTATGAAAAAGAACACTCTTGGAGTCTTCTTGGATATCTTTTCAGACTCTATAAATGTGAAAATACCATCGATTTTACCTTTTTTGGACTCATTAAGTCATGCATTGAAGGAACCATATGGGACCAAACCCCTCCTTCTTCAAGTTCATTAAACATGTGATGAGGGACTCATCGAAGATGAGCTATACTTAGCATCTATTATCCTCCTCAATATCATTAAAAAAAAAATAGGTACTTTTCATTCATTGTGGGTGTGGATTTTGAAAGAAGTAGGTCGAGTTCTAGAAAGAATTAAGGCAATTGTTCGTTGTCTCCCTTGAACATGGAACATGTTTATGTCTTATATCACAGTTGAGTAACATGCTTGTCTCTGAGTCATACCAATCCTATGGAACCTCATACTCCTTCGGATCACCCAAAGAGTGCCTCATTCATCGTCACACTATGTTTTGGTATATCTCTCATCAAGTTAATGCTTCCAAGTCATTTTCCATGCCTCACAATGTTCAAGGGAAGTTTCAACTCAAATCAAACACTCTACAACATTACCAAATTTCATCCTCATGTCAATCTATGCTCATTTAATACATTATCATTACATCACTTTCCTATTTCATATTCATTTCAATGATGAAGGAAACACTATGGTCCTTTTTCAATGATTATTTTCCTGTTGACTCCAACATATTATCCAATAATTAGGCCTAAAAACCAGTTAGTACCTTGGAACTTGCATGCCTCAATGGTAGGTATCCTCACTTTTGACAATAGTTTTACATCATTGGCCTCTGATCGAATTATTCCATGAATGTTTGACTTCATATATCATTTATTCATGTTCACTAGAATGTACTAGGTTACCTTTGGAATCATTTTCATCATTGGTGATTTCCCTCGCACTTGTTAACGGTATACATCAATGACCAGTAATCAAGTGGTTTATACCATGTTTGAGATCAACACATCTATTCACATGGATAGATTTGTACTATTTCAATATCATGATGAAGACCCTGGGAACACACCTCGGTTATGTTCCTTACCCAGGTTTCGATGGATATTGTCTGAGTACTTGGAAGATTCAAGTGTCGTCGTCATGCTGATGATCTCACTGATATATATGTTGTCACATATATCCACTTTGTATTGGTCCATGGCTATTTTTTTTCATATTGTAGCTCTGTTTTGTATTATTTCATGGCTATGACCTGATTGAGTCATGGATACATGGATCCACATTTTATCTTTGGTGGCCACATCCTTAGTCACTGCTTTCATAGATCCACAGTGTATTGTTCACCGGCCATGCTTTGAGTCAGTTTGTATTTTGAGCATAGGTATGCCTACCTTAGGGATGATATATATTTATACTATTTGATGTTTTTTGCGGCTTCCACCAATCTCTCCTATTCCATCACACTCACATGAATATTTTTGTAAAGTATTTCGTCCATCAACTTCTCTTCTGACCTCATACTTTAGGGGGCATCTGTTACACACCTAAGTGTCACACTCCCAAATGTCTCACTTTAGTGTCGTAAGTATCATAGGTGTCACAAGTGGTGCATTATTAAGTGTCTCAGTTAAGTATCATAAGTTTCACATCACCAAATATCATACTTAAGTGTCGCATATGCCATACACATAAGTGTCGCACTTAAATGTCGCAATTTCATCACCATGAAAAAATGAACAATGTATTCCCTTGACAAATTGGAAGAGAGACATATTGGTTGAAGGTCAAAATTATATGTGTTTACTTAATATTTTGACCATACTTGAGAATCATCTCCCGCTTTCCCATACAAAGGGAGCGATGAAGAGGTTGCAACCATTCCACATCTTTCTAAGGGAAATATTTGGGGATATATAAGTTTTTTTGGGTCAATGATTTGAATCATATCTCTTTGCTCCATCCTAGGTACCAAATCCCAACCTCATGAGCTAAATCCTCAACCATTTTCCCAAGATATATCAAAGTTTTTATACCCCAAAATATTATATAATAAGGGTCATGCTTGAGTGAACAGGGAAGATAATTGAAGAACATCATACTTATTATTGTGTGAGATGAAAGAGTATGGAATGGAGAACTTGGAGGAGTTTTTGCAACATCAGCTTTGATTGTGAGTTCTTAATTATTTCTTTCCATTAATATATAACTTGGCCTATTCCTTTCATTTTTATGCGTTTAGGTGTTTACATGTCTATTGTTTTGAAAATCATCGTAGATAGATAAATTTTTACTCAACATTATAGTGTGGAAGAAAGGGATATCATATTATTATTTTTCAATTCTTTTCTTGCACCTAGGAGCTTGGATATCAAGGTCAAAAGGTTGGAGAAGCGAGGACATCCATTTTAAAAAGTTGTGCCATCCATTTCTCTCTTTTATCCTATTTGTTGAAATAGATCTAAAAGGAAAATAATTACCTTTTTTTCCCTTATGTATTGGATCAAGAAGGGATCTTTATACAAGGGGGTTTTAACCTGTCCACAGGGGGAATTCACCACAACACTTGGGGAAACAAAAAATACTAAGCATCAATACTACATACTCATATGATGAAGAATTTGTTCCCCTAGTTAATAAAAAATACTAGCTAATTAGATCAATCAGGAAGAAAGGTATAAGGATGGAGGATTCCACTATGGAAGGTGGAATCATAGTGAAATTCATTTATGTCTTGGAAGTAAGTCACTACTAAACCAAGATAATATGCAAGAAAAAAAGGAAGTTCCTTTAGGTAAGAAAATGAAAAATCTAAAGGACTGTTAGATTAGGAAAATCACAACCCAAGGGTTTAAATGTTTTTTCTCTCATACAAATTTAGAGGTATCCATAGTTCTCATAAGAGAAACTTTGTAAAGAGATTAGTTATTTCTCATAAACTGAAAGGGATGTTGATACAAGAGACTATACTTGAGGTAGATAAGGCAAAGGGATTATTGATGGTTTCCTTCACATGTTAGAATTTTGAGGTAATCAACATAGAGGGGAGATCTAGAGGGTTGGTTTTGGGTTGATACAAGTCCCTTCAAGATAGGAACATAATCTTTCTTTCGTCATCAATATATTTTGTGATTTACTCTCCTAAGGTAGGTAATATTTATAATTTTATCGATATATATGGTCCCTTCCTAATGAGGAAATTGTTTTGGTGGAAAAATCAGATGATCCTGCGGTGAGGAGGGACAATGTTATTATGGTAGGGAATATGAATTTCATTATGAGACAAGGAAAATTGTGGAAGTTGTTTAGGAGAATGGATCCCATGGTTGATTTATTACTACAAAATATTGAAGAGTTGAGGCTTTGTGATTTAAATCTAGTGACCCTAAATCCTATGTTGAAGAATCATCTAGTCACTGGAGGTATCTCTAATAGATTTGATAGGTTATCGATAGATGATAATGTTTTGGTTCAAGGATAAAGGTATAAAAGTTGGATAGGTGAAGGTAGAGTATCTTACCATTATTGGGTTTTTCTTAATATAGGGAGGGTAGAGGACAAGCCTCTATGCCCCTTTAATTTCAACTCTCATTGGTTGAAAAATCTATAATTTCTAGATTTGGTCCAAAAAGAATGGAATCACTATGTTGATGGCCTAGAGGATTTTTCAATGTACTAATTTAGTGCTAATCTAAATTTTGTCTTTTGAGGTTACTCTGAAAGTGTTTACTCTATTCTTAGGGGTGCTTTATGTGATGTGGGATGCATGGTGTGTTGACTACCCTTGGTTGTATTGTTATGGACATACACATTAGAGATAGCTTACTCATATATTGGTAGACCTTGACTTGATGCTTATGCGAAACTATTATTTAGGAGGTTGGAGACCTATGTGGATTAGTGACTTTCCTCATGCATTGTAGACATGGGGATCTTGGTTACTTTCTTAGAAGGATGAACTACTTGGAGGAGGATAATTAGGAATCTTGGAGGATGGCATGGAGGTGTAGGTATCATGTGAACACTCGGTTTCTTTCATGGAGGATTGTACTTGAATTGAGGATGCTTGGGTAGAGGAGTGATCATGTAGTTTTGGTGGACTCTGAGGTACACATGGATTATGAGGGAGAATTGAATCTTTTGAGATATTTGGAAAAGGAGTGTTGGATCTTTCTTGAGGATCATTTATCCTTGCAACCTTTCTTATTGGATGTGCATGCTTTGAAGTTTTAAATGCGCTCACTATATTTGAAGTGATTTTCATGTGGGCCTATACTGTGTGTAGTTAGGATTATTGTGTTGTAAAAGGTTCACTTGTTATTATTGGCCTCCCTCACCTTTCATATAAATAAAGGGATAAGAGATTTTTTCCATCACTTGATTCATGTTCACGTTAAATCATGTACTCACATACTTGTATTAGAGATGTGAGAGATAGAGTTACTTAGTCTCTTTCATTGTACTCTTATTCATATATAATTTCTCTGTGTCTTTATCACTAGGGTTCTTAAGGGAATTAAAGGGTAAGATATGGTTAGGGTTTTTCCCTAAGGAGACAAGGTTTGGGAGAAACCTTAGAGGATAAAAGAAAGAACTTGATATTGTTTCTCTTGTGAGAGAATAAGATTAGGGTTTTGTGGATTTTGGAAACCTAAGTAATAATTGGAGTAATTAATGTGGAGAAGATAGAGGGAGACTATTTTTTCACTTGTGTGATGCAAGTGAATGTGCCAAGGAGGACTTGCTAGTGTGTATGCTATCTTGTTGAGCATATTTGGTGGAGTAAATAGATTTGGTTGGGAGTGATTGATACCTATGAGGAGTTGGTGGCTAGTATTTTTTATGGTTACCTAGATAGGCTTTGAATATCCTGATTTATACCATCTTGTATCAAACTTGTCAATTTTTAATCATTTAATGCATTCAATTTCGTATATGAAAATTACTTCAAAGTGACCTCAAACAGTAAACTAGGGTTTTTATCACTGAATAATTTTACACTGAAATTATGATAGAAAATTACAATGGAAACACAAGGATCAAAGAGAAAACATCCATGCACAAGAGACACAATTTTTTTATTCAGTAAAATTTTCATGTTGAGAATTTCCAAGGACAAAACTAGTCCTCTTAGCAAATTCCAACTTCAACAAAATTCCAGAAAAACCTTCCAACTTGCAAACCTATTGTACAAACTTTTGAGGTCACAATAGTACAACTTACATCACATGTATGGCCCTATAATATACCCATAAAAATTCACACGTACAGATTTCCTATATGGCCCGCACCTGTAGCCTTCTCTCTCCTTTGACTGTGGATGTTGACCTAAGTTGATTGTCCATATTTTTCTATATGTTCCACATGTATGGTATGGCCTATTCTATGTCTCCAAAAGTGCTGTATTTTTTTCTCTTCCTCCCACATGTAGCCTCACATGTGCGTTATCCTCCTTGGATGAAAAATGAGAGAGAGAAAAATAGAGAAACCCTAAGCTAGATTTTCCAAAGTGAAGAATCTCCTTGCTGAAATTTTCACCCCAATATCCTTAGAAAGAGTGTGCACTCACTCATTCCAAAACCATAACAATAAGATGAAAATGTCACAATAACATGTGTGGTGCCTCCTCACATTGCCTCTCCTTTTATAGGAATATAATTTGTGAGTTTAGGAACCCCTTCTAAACTCAAAATTAATTTAGAATTTTGTATTCCTCCAAGTGGGTGTGAAGCTCCAAAATAAGGGGTTGAATCCCTAACAACAAAAATTCCAAGCTCCAACTTCATACAAAGGGGGTTTTCACAAAGCAAAAATGCAATGTGAGTGTAAATAAATATTCCTACATGCCAAAAACCAAGGCCACTGTGAGAATACATGCTCGATGCTACAAAAACATCAACACTCCCTCGTAGTGAGGGAGGTATTCCATCCACCATCACCTAGAAGTATGTTTATATCCCACACTAGAATTGGATCTTTCTCCCACCCTAGATCCAGTACCACAACTACTCCCTTTGACATAGAAGCATATTATGTTGTATGACTCGGACCCTTTTTGGAAGACACCCTGCTCCTAGAAGCCTGCTACCTTTGATCATCCTGTATAGCCATCTCAACCCATGACACCTTATTGAAAGTATTCGAAGTATCCTCTCTTCCACCTGAACCTGAAGGTTAAATTCCTCTAGATGGTTGAATCTCCCTCTGATCTTCTTGACTCCCTCTGAGTATGCACAACTTTTGAATCTACTTGCTCCTTGTTCTCTGCCACTCTATTCTTGCTTGTCATTGCTCACATAGGTTGGCCTTTTAGCCTATACAAGTTCCTCTCTCTAACTCCATGAAAAACTATTGTGTCTGAGATAGATCCTCTGGGATTGACCAGTTCATTTCCATATTGGAACACTACATCAAATCCCTTCTTCTTAATCGTTGAGACTGAGAGCACACTTCTCCTGAGTTCTGCTACCCATAGCACATTCGTCACTCTCAATAAACCTCTTGAATCCATCTGGAATGGAATTGTTCAAGATCCTTGTACTACATGCTTGGTCCCCATACCAAGTTCCACATACATATCTGAGTTAGACGTTGTGAAGCTCTCAAACTAATATTTTGCTCTTGTCATATGACATGTGGATCCACTATCTAGTATCCATTCACCAACTAATATGGTTCCCAAGGAAGTATGGGAAACAAGTAAGAACTATGTCTATTCAAAATTCTTGGAAAATTGATCCGCTTGAGCACTTGTTGACGTAAATACATCTAGTTGTGTCATGTTTTCACCCTTCTTCCTTTCTAGACACTATGAAGCACAATGGCCTTTATTATGACAAGTAAATCACTTTACCTTTCTAAGGTCTTTCTTCTTTCCCTACTCTATAGATTCCTCTCTCCCTATGTTCTTATTCCAAGAACCATTTACTTTTCCCTTCCTAACATGAGTATCTAGGGCCTGAATATCATCATCATTACCTCTCTTCTTATTCCTAGACTCTAACCAAGCCTCCTCCTAGATGTAATCAACCCACAGTTTGGAAAATGGTGGAAAATTATCTCGTTCACAGATTCCCTGCACAAATGGTTCCCAAGACCCAAAAAAACCATTCAATTCAAAATTCACCAAATCAGTGTCATCAACTGCCTCACCAATGGCTACAAGCTAGTCATGAATCTGAGTGATCCCCGTGAGGTAGCTAGAAACTGTATCTAAAGTGGACATCTCAACTTATTGGATTTTATGCTTCAAAATAAACTTCCAGTTTTCATTCCTGCTTTGGTACAAGCCAACCAAAGCATCATACATATCATTTGTTTTCTTCTTCTAGGAAATATGAGGAATCAAGTGATCCTTCATAGAATTCAAAAACACCCACATGGCCTTCACTTTCCTCTTCTTATGAGATGTCAATTCATGTGCATCATTTCGATCTAGAATCACCATCTTAACATACTCTTTTAAATCATTATCTTCCACGAGAAAAAGGATCCTATCCTTCCATGCCCAAAAATTTATGGCCCCCTCCAACTTTTCCTCCACTCTAGGAGTGCTCGCCATTGTGTTTAAACAAGAGAAAAAATCTACAGTAGAAAAAATCTGCAGCAACTTGTGTCTCAAGAGATGACTCCCTCTCTCTCTAGATCCTATGCTCTAATACCATGTCAATTTTTAAGAATTTAATGCATTCAATTTCAGATCTGAAAATTACTTCCAAGTGACCTTGAACAGTAAAATAGATTTGTTATCACTAAATAATTTTAAACTGAAATTATGACAAACAATTACAGTGGAAACACAAGGATCAGAGAGAAACAATCCATGCACAAGAGAAAATTTGTTTGTTCAGGAAAATTTTCATATTGATAATTTCCAAGGACAAAACCAGTCCTCTCAAAAAATAATAACTTCAAAAAAATTCCAAAAAAATCTTCCAACTTGGAAACCTATTGTGCATACAGCTGATTTCACATGTACGAATCTACAATATTCCTAGAAAAAATCATACGTGTGGCTTGCATGTATGGAATGCACGTGCATCCTTCTCTCTCCTTTAACTATGTTTGTATACCCATTGACCCATGATGACTGACCATACTATTCTATATGGCCTGCATGTGTGGTATGGCATGTTGTATGGCTCCACATGTGTGACAGTGTCTTCTCTTCCTCCCATGTGTAGCCTCACAAGTGCAACCTCCTCCTTGGCTGAAAAATGAGAGAGAGAAATCCAGAAAAACCCTAAGCCATATTTTCCAAAGTGAAGAATTTCCTTGCTGAAATTTTCACCCCAATCTCCTTGGAAAGAGTGCTCACTCACTCATTCCAACACCAAAATGACAAGATGAAAATGTCACAACAAGATGTGTGCTAGCTCCTCACATTGCCTCTCATTTTATAGGAATCTAATAAGTGAGTTTAGGAACCCCTTCTAAACTCAACATCAAATTAGAATTGTTAATTCCTCCAAGTGGATGTGAAGCCCCAACAACAAAAAATTTAATCCCCATCTTCAAACAAAGGGGGTTTTCACAAAGTAAAAATGTAATGTGAGTGCCAACAAAGATTCCCACATTATCGACACCGAGGCCATTGTGAGAATACATGTTTGATGCTACAAAAAACATCAACAAAAATATTGTATGTACTTGTACTCCATATCCTATACATATATGAAGTGTTTCAACAATCCAAATGTTGTGTACTCGCATATTTGATTTTCATCTTATGTTATATTCTTGATTAGGTAAATTCTAGTGCAGGTTGTGCATGTTGATTTGACATAACATAGTGTTGAATTAGTTAAGTGATTTAACACATATCTAGAAGATAATAGAGCAATTTTAGTGTTGTTATAATTTATCATAATAAGAAATTTTAGATCTATATATGCTTGAAAAAGTGTGCCCAAAGGGTTGTATCTTAGTGGTATTGAAGTACACTTGAATGGTATTTATTTTCTTTGGTTTCCTTGTGAAAATGAGTTGAATAGAAGTGAAGTATTTCCCATTGAAATGTTTATTCCAAATCACCCCCAAGGCTAAAATTTCAATATGTGTGTGTGTGTGTGTGTGTGTGTGTGTGTGTGTGTGTGTGTGTGTGTGTGTGTGGATACATATATGTGTGTTTTTGTGTGTGTCTGTGTGTGTATCCCAACCCCTTGAAATTTTGACATGCTAATATCATAGGTTATTTGAATAAGATCGCTCTCTTGATGAATATGGAGTTGGGTATTTAAAATGTTTATTCCAAATCATCCCCAAGGCTAAAATTTCAATGTGTGTGTGTGTGTGTGTGGATACAGATATGTGTGTTTTTGTGTGTGTCTGTGTGTGTATCCCAACCCCTTGAAATTTTGACATACTAATATCATAGGTTATTTGAATAAGATCGCTCTCTTGATGAATATGGAGTTGGGTATTTCAATTGTTCCACACCCGGGAGAGGAGCTTGACCTAATATAAGTTGTAGGAGATGTATCCCTAGTGAGATTAGGGGATGAAATTGATATATATAAGGGTTTTCTTCCTATTTTTTTGTTAATTTTTATTTTAGGTTAATTTACATTTGTAGTGATGACTACTATTGGTCTTAGAGCATGTGCTAGGTTGGATGGTACTTCCAATTTTACACCTTGGAATTACAAATTGAAATTTTTTTTAGAGGATGAGATTTGGGAGCATGTTGAGAGAGAGATTGATGCACCTATCAATATGACATAGTTGGCCACTAATTTTAAGAAGGAGGATAAGGAAAAGATAATCATTCTTGATTTAGTGAGTGGACACTTCATTTGCCACATTCCAAACAATAAAAATAGTAAGTTGATGTATGATGCTTTGGTTGGTTTATATCAGAGTTATTGTGTCTCTAAACAAATGCTCTTGAGGAACAAGCTTTCATCCATTCACATGAGTAACATGGATACAATGGTGAGATATATGGACAAGGTCACAGAATCGGGAGATCGATTAGCTTCCATAGGGACAAAAGTGTCAGAAAAGGAATAAGTGTACATTTCCTTCAATATACTTGCTCCATCTTGGAAACATTTTGTCCAAGGTGTTTTTTCTTATGAGAATTTACCTAATTATGAGAAGCTTTGGGATAACCTCATTGCCAGGACAAGGAAGGGAAGAAAGAAAGGATAAAAGAAGGGTAACAAGCAATGTCCAGTCCAATGTAATAAATATTAAAGTAAGACGAAATTGTTTATGTGTCACCACTTGGGAAAATATTCCATCCAATGTCTATAGAATAAGAAGGGGAATTCCAAGTGGAAAAAGCAATTTACAAAAAGTGCATGTATTGTCGTAGGAGTGGATGAGTTATCATCCTATGTTGAGATAAATTCTCCATGGTCTCTTGTTTATACTCTAACATTGTGCCAAGTGTTTTTTGGTATGTATATAGTGGGGCATTGAGACATATGGATTATGACATGAAAATTTTCAAAAGGATTCATGAGAAAGAGTAGGTATGATTGTGGAGTTGGGAGATGATGTTATTTATCCTATGAGAGGATTGGAATACATATTATTTTGAGCACCACTTGGTGGTGGTGTTAACCTAAGTGAATTTTTTATTGTTCCTAGTTTGAAGAAAATTCTTCTTTCAATTTATTGTATGAAAAATATTCAATATAGAGTTCCATTTGAAGGGGGAAAGTGTACTATCAATTATTGCACTCTATCAAGTGCAATGACATTGACTACATGTGTACAATTTTGAGGCCTTTACGTATTGGTTGTTGGTCCTATGTGGGAATCTATATGTGACTTCTATCCTTGAGGAGACATATGAAAAGAATATATGGTGGGATTCTTTGATGGAGGATTATGTTTCAACATATTTTGAAATTGACACAGTTTCATGTTTATACATGGAATAATTGGTTGAGTTGCAGATGGAATATATTGGTGTTGGTGAAAAGGATTTCCTTTTAAAGAGGGTGTTCAACTTTAGGGTTACTCTGTAAGTGTTTACACCATGCATGGGGGTGCTTCATGTAATGTGTGGTGTATGATAATTTGACTATTCTTGGTTGTACCAAGATGGGAATACACATTGGAGATAGCTTACTCGTGGATTTGTATACCTTGAATTAATGTTTATGTGATGCACTTCTTTAGGAGGTTGGATACTTAGATAACTTAGTGTATTTCTTCATGGAGTGCACACATGGATAGATTGGTTGGGTTCTTTGGAGAATGACCCACTTGGAGGAGAAGAATTGGGAATCTTAGAGGAGGTTTTTGATCCCTAGGTAGCATGGAGACACTTGGTTATTTTCATGGAGCTTTGTATTGATACTGAGAGGGGGGTGAATCAGTATCAAGTACAATTTAAAAACCTTTTTCAACTTATACTTAAACCATTCAATTATATCTAATGAGCAATGAAAAATAGTATCAGAGTTACACCAATACACCACAATACACCATGCACAATATATGAGAAATAATCAATAGTTTTTGTTCAAGGAAAGTAATGACTTCCAAAGGTAGCTACAGCTTCCAAATGTAAAGGGGGCGATAAACCTCCTAGAGGAAGATACAATCCTCCAATATCAAGAGATATTTGAACTCTCCATCCTTTCCCCTTAATTCCACCCAATAATATATGAGAGATAATAAAACTTTACATTAAATCATCACCATCAACCAATCATCACATAGAACCTGATAATGCTTCTTGAGACTTCTTCAATTCTTCAATTCTTGGAGTACTCTGATCCTGTATATAATATTACTCAATGTATTCTTTTAAACTCCTCCAATTTTCACTCCTTGAATCCTCCCTAAAAAGAGGTTATAGAAAGAATGGTCGACTTTATTCAATTCTAGTATGTTCAGAAGACCCAACTTGTACATCATGCCCCACGCTCAATATTTAACATCCAATTCTGAAACTCTCACACAAGAAATTAAAGTCTGTAATATTTCCAATGGAAGTGGTCCCACTTTATTTGGATTCTGTATGAAAAAGTTATGACTGTTTTACCTGGAACACTTGTTTATTGACTAGCTTCAGGACTGGTCACAAATCCTATCCTCCATAGAGTGTATCTCCATAATTATAGCGAATCAAGAGCTGATTTTTTTACCAGAGGTACCTTGATATGTCTTCTCAATACCATAGCGATTTCACCATCTGAATATTTCTAGAAAAAAAAGTTATAGCGAAAATGATAAGATGGCCTGAAAATAACATACCTTAGAACACATCACCAAAAGACTTCATCCTCCCTTGAAATACGGCCTTCTTATCTTCTTATTACCTCTGAAATTCAACTTGTATCAAATGAATGTATAATGATGTTTATTTATACCATTTATTTCACTTCATTTTAACATTAGGGCCGGCCTGACACTTTCTTACTTTGTAATTATTTTCTTTAATTATCTTCAGGGCCTACATGTAAAATTCACTTTGTTATCTTCAAAAAATCATTTCTCCTCAACCATGAGGATCCATGTGATGTGCCACATACCAGCGGAAACAACATGATGTATACTATCCATCCATGGGTGTTTTATCTGCATGTGCATTTTCATTCATGTCCAAATACCTTCATCAATCTTGTGGTCCAAAACTCATGACTAGGGTTGACATCAATGACAACAACCAATCTTCCAACAATCTCCCCCTTTGTCATTGATGGAAACACTCATGCTCCCCCTATCATCATGATCCCAATTTATCTCCCCCTTTGACATCAATGGCAAAGGTTAGGGCTTCTCCCCTTGAGTTTAATGGAAAAAGGTAACCTTCTTCTTTGGGGTTGCTCCCCCTGAACATGTGGCACTCAATAATACTTCATCCTTATTTTTTGTCTTTGGGACTTTTTCTTCCTTGGAATCATTTTGTGTGGATTTTGTCTTCTCTCTCTTCTTCATGTCTAGGATGTATATGTTGTTTGGTCTTTTTGTTGCAGTTGCAGCCAATCTTCCTGAGTTATTTTCTCTGATTTTACATTTTCAGGAGTCAAACGTAAGAGTGTATCCTTGATCACACATTTTACTAACATTGAGTAGATTATGATTCAAGTCTTCAACCAATAGAACATTCTTTTCTTTTACATTTTTTCTTCCAAGCTCTACTACACCTTCTTCAAGTATTTTGGTAGATGATTCATCTCCAAATGCAACATTCCCACCCTTTCTCTTCAAGCTGATGAATTTGTCTTGATCCCCGGTCATGTGTGAAGAACATCCACTGTCTATGTACCATTCATCTTCTTATTTACATTCTTAAGAGGTCAATGCTATTCGACAATCTTCATTGTTTGGAATCTCTTTCCTTCTCCATACTGTGGTTGGCATAGGGACATCTTCATTCATATATCTGCAATCTCGTGCTTTGTGGCCAAGATAATTGCATTTGTAGCATACAATATTTGTGTCCATCAACGAGTAAAATGAATTATAACTTATGTTGACAAATCCATGATTATTTCCATATTCTTTGTTTACACCATTCATGTTTCTTGTGTATTTTTTCCTTTCATTGATTCTACAATTAATTTCCTTATGTCCAAAAATTTTGTAAGTATAACAATGACCAAGAAAGAAATTTTGATACCATGGAGTAAGTCGTCTTTTTTTGATGTAGTCCATCTGGGTTCATGATCTATTCTTCTGTAGTTTCCTTCATACTAATTGAAGCTTCTTTGATTCTTGAAGGTAGGAGGTCTTCTTGGATATTCATCTTTTTTGTAATCATTCCTTCTTTCTGGTATCCTGGTCCACTTCTCATCAACTGTCTGTGTAGCTCTTTATTCAACCTTCTTGTTGGTATTTTCATCTTCTTTGTATGAAGTTTCACCCATGCATCCAAGATGTGTTAAGTCTTTTGGCACTTGAGAGTTTCTTAAGCTCTTCCTCAATGAGACAACTTCTTGTTCAAGTTCCTCACAATTTTCTTCTTTCTTCTTCATTTGGACATTCCTTACTTCTACTATTCTTCTTTCTTCTTCGAGTAGAGTTTTCAAGGAAATGGTTTCTTCTCTTAGTTTCTCAAAGTCTTCTAATTGCTTCTTCAAGATTACTTATTTCTTTTCACAACTAACCAATTCACTTCTTAGTTTTCTATGCGTGTCTTTGAGCTTGCTATTTTCAATCTCAACATGCTTCAATTTTTTAAGATTCTCATCTTCTTGTTGAATCATTTCTACTTTATGATTTTCTTCTTCTT
>ML779067.1:322159-332277 GCA_009831015.1 Picea engelmannii | reverse complement strand
TAGTATACATCGTTGGGCTTATGCCCTCAAAAAATATACAATGGTGCGCTCGACACATAAAAGTCTATCCTATCTAAGCTCGAGGCCTATTGGCCCTACCATAGTGAATGACGACATTGGATAAATGCTGGAAGAGCTGGACCCATGTCCATGGCACCCCCACTACATGACCCTGCATAGAAGGCTAGAGATCCTTGATCTTGGCCATAGGTATTGTATGAGTGAGTGCAATGAGGCTGCACTCCACCCACCTCAAAACTCTCTCATCCTCTCTGCCTGGAGGTCCTCATGCGGTTGTTGGTCCATCAGTTTTTGTTGGTCCCGCCTCTAGTCAAGGACATCGTCGATTCCTTGAAAAGTCCATCGGGCGCACTAGTCCCACATCTGTACATGTTATAACCCTAAATTTCACCACACATGCTTACCTGGCAGCAGGCCAAATCATATCCCTTATTTGCCAAAAATCTGTTGAACAACTCTTTGAAAATCCTCTTGTGTCAAGGCCCACACGCCCTAACCCATTACTACACATGTGTACACACTGGCCGACTCACAACAGCCCACGTGTACCTAACAAAGCACGAAAAAGAGGAAATTTGCTGATGGAACAAAAAGATATGGGTCAGTTAACTAAAACTCCCGGCCATGCATTGCCAAGGGTTCGTCCAAAACCCTAGCTTCTTCTAGCCTATAAAAGAAGGGGTAGGGGTACCATTTGGAAGAGGAAAAAATATAGCGAAGAAACTCTGCCCATTTATGTAATCCATTGTCCCAACCCTTTAGCCTTTCCTCATGCCAAAGGAGATTTAATGCAAAGCAGTTGAAGGACAGAAGAAGAGGAGCCGAGGATCAGGTTCAAGGAGCAGTGGTCAATCTCAGCTTTTGTAGGTTGATTCACTTTACGTAATAAAAAGAATGCTTTTCCCATCCCAAATCATGAATTATCTATAGTTTGGTTGATTTATGTTCGATTTCTAACCCTTGAGTATAGAAGTAGCATGCATGCATAGTTTTTGTTTGTCTTAAGTGCAGGTCATCTTTGGAAGGAGCAGCGCAAACAAGTAATTGAGCACAATGGAGGATCTACATCGAACGCCGGTAATAAGGTAGGTGGTCCTTTTCCATGAATTTACTGAGAAAGAGGGGTTTAAATCTTGGGATGTATGTAAAAAAGTAGTTTCTATTCGGTCAAATCTGCATGCAACGTCTTACCCTAACTTTCTAGTCCATAGGGTGTTTTTCCCAACAACAGAATTTGTGACCATACTAGGGAGAATACTCTTTAGGGTTCCTGGAGTTACTTAAGTTTTTGGGTAGTTTAGAGACTAGGTTTTATTTTTTTTCTTTGCCTGTCTTTTATTTTTCTGAAAGGTCTGAGCTAGCAGGGAGTCTGGTTTTCCATACCAGCTTTCCCTGACTTTTGCTTGACTGTATTTTTCGGGACACACAGAGGTACATGCAGCCTGCAGAAGGCCTGAATGCGTGTATCCACGCCCTATCCTCTGACAGCCCGCGTGTGAACACTAGCTATAGAGATAGCAGTAGCGTGTAAAAGTTTAGAGAACCTTAGAGGCAGTCCTCCTCTTCCCTGTCAGAATTACACATTCTCAGGGGGTTTTCTGGAATCCTGTCTGAGTCTCGTTGGTTCATAGTCCTATCTCAGATTGCTTTTTTTTCGCCTTATTATTCCTTGAATTATTTGTCTCTTCTGCTATAAAGAGCATCCAAGCCTTCAAGGGATCCTGGTTATCAATACCAAGGGCCTCTTCCTGGTCTGGACTGCCTATTTTCATATTTTTCCTTAGAATTTAGATATACACGCAGCCTGTACAAGGTCAGCCCGCATGTACACGCTTTCTGTCTATGTTCAGCACACATTTTCACGCGTGTTGTTTTAGCGACAGTTGCATTCCTTTACAGCCTACCTTTTTCTCAGGGTGGGGCAGTCATCCCCCCCTTTGATAAGAATTATTCCTCTCACGTGTTTGAATCTAGGTTTGAACAGTCAATAGGTTAGGATTCATCTTACCCTTAGCCTGATTTTTCCCAGTTAATAGTTGACAGAAAGATATAAAAAAAAAAATTGTTTAATGGTTTTTAGACAAGCGTGAGAGTCATTGTTTGTTCAATTGCTTTGGTGTGATTCTTCAATCTGATTCTTTGCGATCTGCACTTTAAGCCAGATTTGTTTTTTTTGGTTTTTTGCTTGTCGGTATTTTCCCTTTTTTTCTTTACTAGCACTTAAATAAATAAAAATCTCTTTTCATTTTCTTCTTTGGTAGAGGAGTGTGTTTCTGCATCATTAGCTAGGGAAAACTCTTTTTATTTCGTAAGTTTTTTTGCAGTTCACTTAGATCATAAGCAGTTCGTAGTCAAGCGAAATTCCTTTGAGTTTGTTGTATAAAATCTTAGAAAAATTAAAAAAAGAAATCTTTCTTTGTGAAAAGTTGTTGAAATTTTGCATTTAGTAAAAGTTTTTTGTTTCCAGATTTTTCATTCATTTTTTATTTCATCTTTACACATCATCAATTTCACCCTCATACCCCTTGACGTAAGATAAATCCATAAAAGCAACGCTAAGTTTAAAATCTACTAGACTTTTATGTTTGTAGGGTTCACAAACTAGTTCAGGACTAGGGCCTTGGATTAGGCTGGAGAGGAAACTCTTCAAGGCCATTCAAAACCAAACATTAGAGTCTGAGATAGGGTGTGTCTAAGTCAAGTTTCATGGAAGTTATCTGGGACCCCCCTCTAACACAAGGGATAAACACGAGGTCGCGTGTAGAAAGGTAGCGGAGATAACCCCTCCAAAGCCAGACCAATCGTAGTGGAGAACACATATAGAGGGCTTGTTTTGGGATTCTGTCATTTGCATTTGCCACGGGGCTTCATGGGTCTCGAATCCGTTCGAGGTCCTCAGTTGTCTTCCAAACCATTTTCTCTCGATACCCTTGACCAGTTTCAGGCTTGATACCCTGCTCATTGTGGTCTACCTGACTTTCGACTATACCCACCTGGTGACTGTTCACGTGCTGGCAACCTAGTTGCCAATATTTTTAGGGACATACACAGGTGACTGCAGGGGTATACCACGATACCTAGGATAGACATCGAGCCACACTTTGCAGAGTATACCTGGAGGTTGCTTCCTTGTTTGAGTTGCACCTGCACCGGTAAGTTGCTCTAGTGTTGGTTTTTGTAACTATTCTGCCAAATAAGTTTAGTGATTGTTTGTCTTATCTCTTAGGGGCTTCTTTTTAGTGTGTGTTACTTTTGAACGTTTAGAATACCTTAGTGTGTCTTGGATCTTCTCACACAGTGGAGGATCCTGAGATACACCGGTCACAAAGGCCTCTTGGCCTACCGCCAGTTACACTAGAGCCACCCCCACCACCATTAAGGCGAAAGCTAGACCAACAAGGGTCTTTTGAAGCGACAGGGTTACAAACCTTTGTACCCAAACAACTCTCGGAGGAATCAACTATTTTGAACCTTGAAGCAGCTGCACTTGGCTCGGTTGAAACCCCAACCACTAATATCTTCGCACTGTTTATTGTACCAATCGAATTTCATGAATGCTAGACAGTGCCTCACACAGCTATGGAAACAAATGTTGTTACTTCTTCTGGGAATTCTTCAATTCCCACCACAGTTGCTACCACAGGAGAGTCATCTCCTAACCTACTATCATCGGTCTGAGCCACCATGGTCTTGGCCGCAACTACATCGCACAATGGACTGAACCCATCTATGGCGGCGGCCACAACCCCCTTCACACCTAGTGTGACAGGCTCTCCGTTCTCATATGATATGCCTAGTTCGGGTACAAGTCCTACACTAACCTACTCCACTTTACATACTTTGGGTCTGGGGGCAAGGAGCTCTAACACTCCTCTGCAAGGTCACCTTGGGGGCACTCCTACCCCTTTTAACACTTTTCCTTACGCAGGAGGTCATATCCCTCCTTCGTCCCCTTCGCTTGGTGGTCCGCATCAGCAGTCCATCGGGCAGCCTACACACACTAGTTTATTTGGAGCAGGGAGTCAAGGAACACCTACGCACAGTATGCCAGTAGTTTTGACACCATTTTCTTGGAATGGGACGTTTGGTAACAACACTTTCTCATCAGTTGCTTTCCCGTCTGGGGGCAACCCCATTTTTGGACAATCTACTCCTGCGCAGGGTACTATTCATGCACAGGGAGCACACATAGCAGGACCTTGGAATTTCGGACAAGGATCCATTCCCTCCTCCGGAATGTCATTCTGGGGTAATTCTTTCAATAGTCAATGGAACCCTGGACATGCTACTATGCCTCTCCCCACAGGACCGGCATGGGTAATCCTTCCCAAAGTCCTCTGAATACAATGAATGCCCAACACTCTATGTCCTTTATGGGAAATCAGTCGATGATGTCTCCACAGATGCAAAATCCTTACGCTGGTTAGGGCCATGGTTTCTACCAGAATCCGGGCCAGCAGCCAAACTTTTCCTGGCAACCTGGTGCCAGTCAAACTCTAGGACCCTTTTTCCTAGGTTATCAGGAGCAACCCAAACTACCATTCCTCGTGACTTTACACTTGCCAGATTTGACAAGGTTGTTAAATGATCCTATTTGTCACGATCCAGGTTGGCCTCCTATGCCGACGAAGTTGCCTTCGGACATTCCAAAGTTCAAGGCCAAGCCTAACAAAGATCCAGGTGATCATGTGACTACTTTTCATCTTTGGTACTCATCTAACTCATTGAAAGATGACTCCATACAGTTGCGATTGTTTCAACGTACTCTTATTGGGAGTGCCGCGAAATGGTACATCAAGCTCGATCGCTCAAGATACTCTTCTTTTGGAAAACTGGCGATGGCCTTCCTTAACCATTTCCAGTTACCTGTGAGATACAATGTTGGCATAGAGTTGCTCGCCAATTTCGAACAGACAACAGGGGACCATATCTCTGATCATATCAGAGAGTGGAGATGCTGGAAGAGTCTAATCAAAGTACCAGTCCCACTAGCATTCCTTCTTGAGTGGTTCCTTAAGTCATTGGTCCCACAGTTATCCAAAGACGTTGCAACATCCAGATTCTTCTTCGAAGAAAATGCCATCATGAGGGATCAACAGTTTGAGATCATCTATTCTCAGTCTGGTTTATTATACACCATATTTCCAGATGCGCCACGTTTGATACTGGATAAAGATAGACAGAGATTTGGACCACATGCCAATGGTATTGTTGGTTCAACACAAACCAAGCCCGCTGAGCAATTGACAAAACAGTTGCAACAGTTATCCATACAACACACAGCAGCCAGCCAAACTATTGCTTTGGTTGCTCCCCCTACCCAAACGTCGGAAGTACACACCGTGTAGTCGACTAACCCAAAGGCCACCCAGCAGCCTGAAGGGAAGAAAAAACAATGAAAGAAGGGTAAGGGGGATAAAAAAACCCACTGATAATGTTGGCAGGGACAACACAGAAAAATGGAAAGTGAGGTATCCATGCAACTTGTGCATGGAAGACCACCCAACCCATCTTTTTCCTCAACTTGCAGAGGCCCAAAAGTTTGTCACACGGCAATAACAATAAATGTTGACTAATCCCCTTCAACATGGGCAAAATCTAACTCAAGCCTCTACAAGCACAAAAGAGGGAAGCCAAGAAACCTGCCCTCCTCCAAACAATCCCTCATCCGCGAATGTATATATGGTTAGGGGTCATGCTTTCATAACAACTAGAGTGCACAACTATAGTAAACCAAGTGCTTCTAAGAAGGGTAAATAAGTTGATCTCCCATCTCTTCCTCTACAGATTGAGAAGACGTTGGGAGAAACAATGACATGCATTCCAAAGGGTGCATTTAAAAAATCTTCTCACAACCCAAATGCAAGGGCCACCCAGAATTACTCTGTGGTGGAGGATTTATCACAAACCCCTTGTACGATGTTTATTTTTGAGGTCCTCCAAAGCTTCCCTTCTCAAAGGAAAGCCTCGTTAACCGCTTTGGGCTCTACTGAGACTTGTAATCCAGGCACCATCATGTTAGATACAATTGACTTAAAACCTCATCTACCTTACCACGTTGTGTTTCAGATAGTAGTGGCTCATCCCATGAAAACTTTTACTCGCAATATCTTTCGCACGGTGGTCGACAAGGGCACCTCGACATGCGTTATGTCATTAGCATGCTAGAAGGCCATCAACTAGCCCGTTTTGTCTCCATCACCTACTCTCCTCACTACTTTCAACGGTCATTCATTCCGACCACATGGCATCATTCCTTCTTTCCCTGTGTAGTTAGGAGGGAAAACCATGTGTGTCGAAGTAGAGGTAGTCAATGCTCCCCTCGACTATAATCTCTTGTTAGGACGGAGTTAGACTTATGCTATGCAAGCTGTGGTTGCTATAGTTTTTCGAGTCTTGTTGTTTCCACATGAGGGTCGGATAGAGACCATTGATTATTGTCTTTCTCCAGACCTGACCCAGCTTTGGGGGCATCCACGGTCCCAATGATTGATAATCCTCAACCAGGTGTCGTTAACATAGGAGTGGGTTTGTGCCCATCCTTGATGGGCACCTTCGATTTCCCACCTCCTCACTACGATATCAAATTTATATCTAATCACCATAAGGTTGAGATTTTTCTGTTGGATTACTGAGAGGGGGGGTGAATCAGTAATAACGTAATTATAATCATTTTTCTTCAAATGTTATATCAATGTAGAATTATTATCCAATAATGAGAAGTAATAAATAAACAATCACACACATGCACAGTACACCAGTGTTTTACATGGAAACCCAAATCGGGAGAAAACTACAGAATGTTTTTTCTTATATGTCTTGAAGAATTACATTCATTGGAAGCACCAACTTCTTTTGTTTTCCAGCTGCAACTGGAAGGAGGATCCAACCTCCTAGTTTCTCAGGCTACAACCTGAGGGAAGCTCCAACTCCCCAAATCTCTGGCTACAACCAGAAGGAGGATACAACCCCCAATGTTCTCTGGCTACAACCGGAAGGTGGCTACAACCACCTGTCCTTGCCCCATCCTGCCACCTTGAAGTAGAAGTAGAATGATGGAACCAATGTCACACTATCACTGTGAGATACACTGTTGTAAACCTGTACCAATAAATCTAAACCATGCATCAACCATGCATCAACTTGTACCATAAACAAGTGCATCAACAATGCACCAACCTGTAATCAACCTGTACCATAAACAAGTGCATTAACCATGCACCAACCTGTAATCAACCTGTACCATAAAAAAGTGCATCCAACCATGTGCCAAGTATGTACCAATCATGTGTCAACTACTCATCAATTATGACTCATCAATGTGTACCAACATCATCAACTATACACCTCATGTATGTGTGTCAACTCATCAACTACTTGTCTCAACCATGTACTCAACATGTACCTCAAACAAAATCCCTCATCAATTTCATTATCCAAATCTGATTTGTAGCTATGTAATAGACCTGGTGTATATGATCACATTCTTGCAAACCTTCCTTAACTTTAAAAACAAGAGACTAGCATTTTCATCAAACTTTTATTTAGTGTCACATGCCTAGTTTTGGATTAGTCAACAACCCTAACTTGAAGTAATCATAACATTGAACCTGTAATGTATAAAGATATGAAACTGATACACAATGTTCTTCAGTGTGTTTTATGCAATTCCTCCAAGTGGCACTACTTGGAACTTCTCATAAAAGGAGTTATAGAAAACCTGGCATACCTTGTTGAATTCTGGCTTATTCTAGAGAGCGACCTTGTAGAGCGTCCCCCGCACAAAATATTTAATGAAATGCTTTGAAACATTGAAAAAGTATACTAAATCCTGTACCCTAACCAACTCATTTTGTCTCACTGAATTTGGATCTTTTATGAAGAAGTTATGACGTTTTTACCCGAAACACCTTATTTTGACTAGTTTCAAGACTGGCCACAAACCTTATTTTCCACAGAGTGTAACTCCCAAAATACAACGACCCACAAGCTGAATTTTTAACCACAGATACTTGGATATTTTTTCTCACTTTCATAGCAATTTCAGGATATGAATCATTATAGAAAAAAAAGTTATAGCGAAAATGGTGAGATGACCTGAAAATTACCTTAGAAAGCACCATCAAAAGAATTTATCCTTCCTTGCATTTCAGCCTTCTTTTCTTCACTTTCCTCAGAATTTCGTCTTAGATATCATTTGTATACCTCAGACACCTATAGATATTCAATATTCTCAAGTTTTGATTCAAATGAGAGAGCCTTTCCCCTTATTTATACTCTTCAAGTAGCTTCCTTAAAAACATCTTCTAGGTCACTTGGCCCCACTTTCCTTATTTTAGGGTTGGGTCCACTTCTAATTTCTCCATTAAAATTATTATTGAAACAATTTATTTTGTATTCACTTTGAATTATAATACACTCATCACTTCACTTTATTATTTTTCTTTTAAAATCTCTTAAACCACTTTGATTACTTTGACCTTTTGGGGCTTCTAGATGACATATGAGGGTCCTCCAACTTCGTAAGGCCATAACTCTCAAACCGTGAGGAGTTATGTGACGTTATGCATACCACTAAAAATGGAATGACATATACTATCCATATAGAATAGTATTATCTGAAAATATATCATAACTCATACTGTTACCCATCAAACAAACTTGGGTCCATTACCCAAACCTAGGGTCTCCAACTTCTCATGGTCATAACTCTCTAACCGTGAGGAATTATGTGACATTCCACATACCACCAGAAATGACATGACAAGAACTATCCATCTAGGATATTTTCCCTGACAAATTAACTTTCCTTCATCTCATTATTCCACAATTAATCATGGGTTCTCTTACTCAACAAAGAGTCTTCCCATGAGGGCTTTCACCATAAGGGGACCACTTTGGAGTTCATCCATATTTACTTCTTATCAACCATGACAAAAAAATAATGAGACGTATTTACATCAAACACTATTGTATCCATTACACAAACCTTTGTGCTACGGTTCTTTCTTCAAGGGTTGACATCAATGACAACCAACCTTAATCAACAATCTCCCCCTTTGGCATTGATGGAAACACTCTGATGCAACATTGAAATCGTATCACTCATGCTTCCCCTAAAACCATGCCTCTGTCCTCTGCATCTGATAAATCTCTCCCCCTTTATCATCAATGGCAACGGTATCTTTCCATCTGGGGCTGCTCCCCCTGACAAACTGTCCTCTTATGGTGATTCCCCGTGTACATCTAAGACATATAAGATAAGAATTCATTTTTGGAGTAGAAATAAATCCAAGTCTTTGGCGAAGATATTCAAAGGCTTCCCGTGGAAGTGGTTTTGTAAATATGTCTGCCACATGTTATTTTGTGCCCACATACTCAACTCTGATGTTCTTTTTTGCAACTTGTTCCCATAGAAAGTGATACTTGATTGGAATGTGCTTAGTCTTGGAGTGCATCACCAGGTTTTTTGAGATACCGATGGCACTTGTATTATCACAATATATTGGAATGGGCTCATCATACTCAACCTGTATATCTGTCAAAGTTTGTTTCATCCAAAGAACCTGTGTACAACATGCTACTGTTGTAATATACTCTGCCTCGGTTGTAGATAGAGATATCAATGATTTTTTCTTGCTTAGCCATGATACCAAACACTCACCTAAGTAGAACGTTGCTCCACTGGTGCTTCGCCAGTCATCAATACAACCTGCCCAACCTGCATCTGTGTAGGCCATAAGTGATATATCTTTTCCTTTTGGATACCATAATCCAAACTCTTATGTTCCTTTGAGATATCTGAAGATCCTCTTTACTTCTAATACATGTGATTCCTTTGGTGCTGCTTGAAATTGTGCCACCTGTCCAATTGCCTGCATTAAATCTGGTCTGAATGTTGTCACATATGGTAGGCTGCCAATCATTGACCTATATTTCCTCTTATCTATAGAATTTGAATCATCATCTTTGCTCAACTTGCAACTGGTTTGCATGGGAGTGATAACTAGTTTGCAATCTTCCATTCCGAACCTCTTTAGCATTTCTCTGATATACTTGGTTTGAGAAATAAAAATTCCTTGGTTTCTTTGACGTAT
>ML779067.1:278736-308323 GCA_009831015.1 Picea engelmannii | reverse complement strand
AATCAAAAATCAACTTGAGCATGTAGGTTAGGTTACCACCCTGATTTTTGTGGCTCGTTGTCTTTTTCATCTTCCATAGGATCGATCCCATCAATTTGTGACATGGAACCATCATATTTGCTTTAGAAGTGTCACAACTTGGTGGTAGAGCTTACCAGAACATGGATGCCCTAGGTAGGTCCTGGTTGCATTATGGTGTCCATGTTGTTTATAAAAACACTGTAGGCTCGGGAGTTCGTATAGTCTTTCCTGAATATGAGTTTGAGCCTCATTTACATGATTCTTTTTTGCTCTTTGTCTCACCCTCGAGACTCCCAAAAATAACGGGTCTCCTTTTAAGCCCTTTTCAGACCCTCTAAAAATGAAAAGATTGTCGAGCGACCTTGTGGCCTTTCACGCTCGTTAAACTGAAATTTGAAGTCACGTCTATCCAATGGTAGTTTACCCCTTTTTTGGTCCAAACGATCAAGTGTACGAACAAAGGTATACTCTATCAAATTCCCATTCTTTATAAGAGTACACTCAGGTATAATTTTATTCATTTTTTGGGCCTAAGGGACTAAATTTATGAAAAAGAAACCCCCATGGAGTCCATAGTTAATCTCTTTTCAGATTCCCTAAAATTGAAAATATCGTCTAGTGACCTTATTCTTTCACACTCGTTAAATTGGTCTAGAATAATATTCCTAACGGAGTCCATAGTTAAGCTTTTTTCAGACTCCTTAAAAGTGAAAAAATGGTCGAGTGATCTTGTCCTTGTAACACTCATTAAAATGGTTTTGAATTGATGTATAATCGGTGCAAGTTTACCCATTTTTCGAACCAACTAGAAAATTGTCAAAAAAGGTACCCCAGCGGAGTCTCCTTTTATGCTTTTTCAGACTCTCTAAATATGAAAAACCACCAAGCTTACCTTCTCTGGGCTTGTTAAACTTACATCGAAGGATGTTACCATTGTGTGTTCTATCAACCGCATTTACATACCTTATCCACCAGCCTTGTCAGAGTTTGCTTCTGCGTCTTAACACCTTTGGTCGCCAGAGGATTTTTCCCTAGTATCATTTTACCAGAACATCAGTCTTGTCCTTGTGCCTTGAGCTTGTATGTTTGCAGTACTCATTCCTCCATTGTAACGTAATATTCATTTATTCTTTTTCCAAAATCATTGAAAAGAACAAAAAAAACAAATATACCCCAAAAAGAGGATGGGAAAAGTATTTTCTTTATTGGAAGCATAATGAGTCACCCTTGGATAAAGCACATCTGTCCATTTGATCATCAGTCTATGGGATGTAGTACAACCTTAGGAAGATTTTCTCACTATATAGAGTTGTGTCCTCCACCGTTTGGTTATTCTTCCAAACATATGGAGAGTTTGTGTTGCCTCCTACTTTGTAGACTTATGATTAACATATATGCTGCAAGAGTCTCATCACTTGTCATGCTATTTTCTAAGGGAAGTTTGTCACTAAGCCTGAGTCGGCCCCTCTGCAATATGTCTCTTGTCCGCATACCCGGCCATCCTGAACGTCCAATCAAGTCCTTGTTCGAAATCACTGAAGCCTTTAGTCCGATCATCAAGATTATCAAGTCCGTGACCGACGAGCCGTCGAAGACCTCTGGGTAGTGTAGGCATACACTCATATTACACTCCTACCCGATTTTTGGAAGATTTTGAAGTTGTTGCTCGAGCTCTGAAGTCCAACCATCATGCCGAATCAGCTTCTGGAAGATGGATACTCTATATGTATATCTTTCTGATTTCGAGATGTAGCTCCACTATGTATTATTCGTGGCTACTCTTTATAGTTATTTTACATGGATCTACAGTGTATTTGATTGGTAGCCATGGTTCTATTTTATCCCAAGCATGGGTATGCCTGCCTCGATGAGACATTTGTTATTTTGTAGACGGCACCTCCTAGTTCCTGATCCTTGGGCTCAATCGTTCGGCACAAAAGTAAAGATTGGTAATGTATTTCAGCCATCAGATACTCTTATGACCTTACACATTAGGGGGCATCTTTTATAACCCTAAATTGCACCACACATGCTTACCTGGCATCAGGCCAACTCATATCCCTTCTTTGCCAAAAATTTACTGAACAACTCTTTGAAAATCCTCTTGTGTCAAGGCCCACGCACCCTAACCCATTACTGCACGTGTGTACACACTAGCTGACTCACAACAGCCTGCATGTACCTAACAAAGCACAAAAAAGAGGAAAGTTGCTGACAGAACAAAAAGCTATGGGTCAGTTAACTGAAACTCCCAGCCATGCATGGCCAAGGGTTCATCCAAAACCCTAGCTCCTTCTAGCCTATAAAAGAAGGGGTAGGGTACCATTTGGAAGAGGAAAAACTATAGCGAAGAAACTCTGCTTATTTACGTAATCTATTGTCCCAACCCTTTAGCCTTTCCTCATGCCAAAGGATATTTAATGCAAAGAAGTTGAAGGATAGAAGAAGAGGAGCCCAGGATCAGGTTCAAGGAGTGGTGGCCGGTCTCAACTTTTGTAAGTTGATTCACTTTACGTAATAAAAAGAATGATTTTCCCATCCCAAATTATGAATTGTCTATAGTTTGGTTGATTTATGTTAGATTTCTAACCCTTAAGTATAGAAGTAGCATGCATGCATAGTTGTTTTTTGTCTTAAGTGTAGGTCATCTTTGGAAGGAGCAGCACAAACAAGTAATCGATCACAACGGAGGATCTACATCGAACGTCGGTAATAAGGTAGGTGGTCCTTTTCCATGAATTTACTGAGAAAGAGGGGTTTAAATATTTTGATGTAGTTAAAAAAGTAGTTTCTATTCGGTCAAATCTACATGCAACGTCTTACCCTAACTTGCTAGGCTGTAGGGTGTTTTTCCCAACAACAATACATAATAGATACACAAAAGTTAGTACTATAGTACACACATAAAAAAGATATATATAAAAACATTTAAAACTTAAATAATGTTAAAAATATATATGTTACCTATCTCTCCTCGCTCCTCTTCGGGAGGCATGGGCATGTTCAGATCCCTGGAAAATTTTATTCCAGCATAGGGGTAGTCCTCTATCACTAGAATCCGTCGTTCTTGGCAGTCAAAAAATGTGTCAGCAAAGGCCTCTATGGTCCTCCCTCCCCCCTTTTCGTGGAAGAAATGTTTCACATCTGCATATTGTTGGGAAGGAGGCCACATTCCCTCACACAGTCTCTCTAAGACTCAATATGGGCACTCTTGAAGAAGAAGAACGAGAAAGGAATAGTTCCATACCCGAAGTTTTTGTTGCTACATAGCCAACACTTTTCCAGTTGTCTCTTCATGCATGTGAGCATGTTCATACTCTAGGAAAATATATGTGCCTCTTGGCACTGAATGGCACAATGCATGTGTGCCCAAGAAGCCTGATGAAGGGTCGTGGATCCAATAATCCACCCAATAAGTAACAAGATCACTCTCAGAGACAAACTCGTGATATTGTGAATTGCCACCTGAGAACCTACCTTCTCAATCTTGGCCTTCCAATACATCTGATTGTAATCCTCGATGTTAGAATTCCTAGGGGGAAAAGTCCATAGATTGACTGGTTCCCTTCTCCTTGAGAGGCCAGTCAGGAAGTAGATATCTTCAGTCATTGGAGTCAATGATTTTTTGTCTATCATAAACGCCTCTGCATCCGGATTCCAGTAGTCAACTAGGGCATTCAGTAGCCTGGGTTTTCCCTCATAAATGGACACTGGAAGAACTTCCCTAGACCACATTGTTTCAATGTAGCAATAGAAACAAGATCCTCTTTGACCAGTGCATCAATGTCCTCATGTTCCCTCTCCCTCCAATGGACATACATCTTGTTCCATGGCATATAAAAGGGAGTTAGCTCTTGCATCTTAAAAAAATTTCGAAGCTTTTGAGGGTGTATGCGGGTTGTTTTGGCCATAGACATGTATGTATGTGGGTAGAGTGTTTTTTGTTGGAGTACATACGTGGTTTGTCCTTGAACATCCTGTGTACATGCAGGGCCACTCTTTTTAGGAGAGTGTGCCCCCTCAAAAACAAAAATAAATGCTTAAATGAAGAATTTAAATGCAAGGGGGGTGCATGTGTACTTAATTGGTCCGAGCGGAAGTTCCTTTTGTCCATTGAAGCTCCCAGAATCAACTTCTTTAGTAAAGGGTTTTTTCTCATTTTGGTCAATTTTCAAAATGCAATGGTGAAAATGAGTTGTCAGCTTCTTTTTATAGACTTTTTTGGCCCTTTTTTCCACTTTTTTGACCCCCTTTATCATTTTTCCTAGCTTGGAAATCATTTGGTTATGTTTATGAGTTTCCTATTGGATGTTATGATACACTTTCCTTTTTTTTTGGTAACCTTTTGGGGATCGGTCACTTTTGGTATCCTTTGGTAAAAGTCATTTTTTTCCAACTTTTTGCATATAAGTTGGGATTTCACCTCCACTTTCTGCATCTCGTTGTCTTTTCCACTTTTTCATAAGATCAAACCCATTGAAGTGAGACACAGAACCTTCATTTTTTCTCTATAAGTGTCGTAATTAGGTAGTAGAGCCTACCTTTACATGGATTCCTTAGGTAGATCCTTATTTCATTTTGGCGTCCTCATTGTCTATAATGACTATAGGCTTGGGAGTCCTTGTTAGTCCTAACATGATTATGAGATTGAGCCTCATTCATCTGGTGTGCCATCATTCTTGGCCTCACCCTCGGGAGTCCCAAATGAGCACACTTTGTTGTCTTTCAAGCTCACTTTGAAATACAAAAGAAACATCTGATAAGACTGCACTTATGCTTTTTGATCTTGTTTGGATTAACTGAGAAAAGTATCCCTCCAGAGTCTTGTTTAAGCCCTTTTCAGACTCTCTAGAAAAAAAAATATTTCCAGGCGATCTTGTTGCCCTTCACGCTCGCCAAAATTAAATTTGAAGGTGTTAGGGTCCTATAATATAGGCCATTAGTTTTCCATTCATCTATATTGAAACTTTTATGTTCAAGTTGAAGGAGATTTCATGATAAGGCGCTCAGGGATAAAGGTCCATTGGTATATCCAATGCTTCAAATAGATATCCAGGTTAAAGGTTAAAACTAGATGTTGTCACATGGTAAGTTTGAATTATGATGTATCCACATGAGTTTGTTGAAAGTTTAGAGTGGCATAATCAAGGATTTCATTTATTTGGTTCACATTTTAATTGTGGAAGAAAGTTTGATTTTCAGTAGCTAAAGGTCAAAATCATATAGTTGTTAGCTACCAAAAGTTAAAACTTTCGGTAGTTAAATGGATTATTCATGCATGTCATAAGCTGCCAAAACTAATGAATATATCAAGGGTTTAAAAATGGTCTTATCACTCTCATATCGACGGTTGTACATAAGTGATGATTTGTTCTTATGCTGCCAAAACCTCTTTCAGTTATCATTCGTCCAATTTCAGAAGGGATTATGATTTTTTTATCCCATGTCCAATCAAATGATCATAACCTGAGATCGTTCCCATATAATCCAATCAATCCAAAAATGGTCATGATCCTTCTCATTCATTTGAACCGGTCAATTGCATGTTTGAAGGTTGTGTTAAATCATACCACAGTCTCCCAAACCTTTCATCCTTTGGCGATATTATTGACTCTTATCGTTTTATCCCACCTTCAAATTCATTTGATTCGACCTCTTTCCCTTACATACCCTAGATCCTCTGTCACCATCCCAACTTTAAACAAAAAAATAGGATTTCTTGTGATGAATATCTCAACAGAAGGTTCTCTCCTTTGAAAGGAATTGTAGGATGCTTCATACCTTGAGGCACACCCTGAGGATTGTGAATTTTTCAAATATGTTGGATGCTACATGTTCTGCTAGAAGCTCCAGGGGTATCATCAGGGTATCATGGAGGCATTTTCCAAAATCTTTGATGCATTTAAAGTTCAACTTGTGCCTATTGTGATGCACATAGATGAAGCCAGTATAGCAGCAACCACAGAGATGCCTCGTGAAGGAGAAAGGTGGTTTAAGACCACCTCAATCAAGGAAATTGATTTCAGATCATTTCTCAAAGAAGAGCATCAAAATATGAAATGCGAAAAGGATATTCCCAGAAGCTACTAGGAGAAGAAATGGAAAATATTGCTAAAGATTATCCAGTTTTACATCATTGGTAAGAAACCTTTGAATATGCCTTTTTATCTTCCTAAGAGCCTTATCAATATGGCTTCCAAAGTTTAGGACAAACCTCAAAAGGCTAGCAGCATTTTATTTCATCATGGTCTGATCAAATTGATAGTGTAAGAGGAGCTCAACAGAAGAAATAAGACTTGGAATTATCTTATGTTTTGGGGAGAATTTGTACAAGAAGTTCAACCAATGAAAGGATAAAATTCCTCACAGCAATTAAATTCTCCAAGAACAAGTAAAATAAAGAGGAGAGCATTGTCACATGTAGCAATTGCAACACAAGTTTCCCCATCAAAATCAAAGAAAACAAATAGGAAGCTAGAATTTGGGAAGAATGCAGAGGATCAAGGAAAAGCTACAGTAAAAAATTCCCTAAATTTTCCATATTTAGATTCGGATTTAGATCCATTAGCTGTAGAAATGGAAACTCCAAAAGAAGGAATACCTGGAACATCATCAAAGAAAAGGGTTAGCAAAAAACCTAAGGTCTAGAAACTAAAAGAAGAACTTGTTGAGTTAAAGGTTTTAGAAAGACATCTAAAAAGAGAGAATGAGACTCTTATAAATTCATCTCTCAAAATTGGCTCTGCATTGGATCAGTTGGCCATTAAATATGAGATTGTAAAGAACAAGAATAAGAAGCTCTTCAAACAGAATAGCAGACTACAGAACATGAACAAGGTTTTGAGGTTCAATCTTGTCCACAAAAAGCTAAAACCTAAAGCTCACCTCATCCTTGACACTCTATCTGAAGACACCCTTGATATGAATTAAGGTGGCTATGATAGATGAATTAGGGTTAATGATCAAACTCAATCATTTTTTACCAATTCGGTAAAAGTTATAGTTTTCTCCAGCTAAGATCAGTTTCAAAGTCCATAATTACCTATCGAAAATCATTCCTAGAAAATCGGCAGCTAAATACACTATGTTTTGACCTCATTGACTGTTGAAATTTATATTATGAACAAAAATCATAGAAATCTCCTTAGATCAAGGAAAATGGATTCCTCAATGTTCTCCAAGGCTTCCAGGACAATTTTCCAATTATAACACATCTTCAATATGCTAGTATCAGGCTAATATCGGATTAGTTTTGGTTTATTAATAAAGTCAAAGCATAACCTGTTTCTTCGGATTTTGTTGTATTTTCCCTAGGTTTAGGAAAGTGGTCAACAGGAAAATATTTCTATTTTTACCCTTTCAGTGGTAAAAATCAAATATATTGTAAGAAACTCAAGATATATCGTATGATTTTGAAAGGAGATCAAATCTTTATTTTGGGTATTTTCATAAATATCTAGAAACAGACAAGGAAGGGATATGATCCCCTACTCTATAGGATCTGAATGTAATGGGATATTATAAAACATAGAATATAATATAGCATATTTTTTGGACATGAAGGGAAGGATGGTATGGAAATATTATCATCTATTGTAAATATTTTGAGGAGGTTGTAAGTGATCCTTTTGATGAATACAAAGAAATTGTGTTTCAAGATTCTTGTGTCATAGTTATGTGGTGAAGTGCTTCTTGATGTAACTTGTTCTTCTTTGGTTTCACATGTTTTTTCTTTCTTTATTGTTTATAAGAATATTATGTTCAGGATTTGTTTCAAACACTCTATCCTGGCTTAAAACAATATTCATGTTTTCTTCTAAAGTTTGAATATAGAATTTAGGTATCAATGCTCTACATTTGAATTGAATCCTAATATGTTCCTCTTTTTCCATCTCACAAATCACAAGGATCCACTAACATGACTACCTTGTCGTGTTACATATGATCTCAGTTATTCCTTCATTTGATCACCTTATACCTTTTGACTCCATTTTTCCCAATTGCCCTCTTTTGTTGTGTCAACCAAAAACTCAAAAGCAAACCTTCTACTCTCATAACTAGCCTAATATCCAATCCAAACAAAGTTAAATCATACAGAGAGATCCCTGTATGAGTCTTGGAGGGCTAGATCATTGAATCTAAGTGGTTGTGTGGTTACCTATGTCAATTTCTCCCTCAGCCTGAGAAATTATGGAGTGTTAATAAAAGGAGCATCTGTGTGGCAGTAGTTTACCCTTTTTTGGTCTAGATGGTCAATTGTACAAATAAAAGTATGCTCTAGGAATATTGGTTCACTAGAAGAGTATTCTTGGGAATAAGTTTAACCCTTTTTTGGGCCTGAGGGACTAAATATTCTAAAAAGGAACATTTTCCTTGGTTTTGTTTTATCACCTTTTTCGGGCCTTGGAGATTACTTACGAAAAAGGAACCCCCATGGAGTCCATAGTTAAGCTCTTTTTAGACTCCCTAAAATTGAAAACATCGTCGAGTGACCTTGTTTCTTCACACTCATTAAATTGGTCCATAAGAACATCTACTGGCATGAGTTTACCCCTTTTCCAGCCTGTATATTATTGTGGAAAAAGGCACTTAGGGATAATGGTCCAGTGGTATATCTAATGATTCAAATAGATATCCAAGTTAAAGGTTAAAACTAGATGTTTTCACATGGTAAGTTTGAATTATTATGTATCCACATGAGTTTGTTGAAGGTTTAGAGTGGCATAATCAAGGATTTCATTTATTTGGTTCACATTTTAATTGTGGAAGAAAGTTTGATTTTTGGTAGCTAAAGGTCGAAATCGTATAGTTGTTAGCTACCGAAAGTTAAAAATTTCGGTAGCTAAATGGCTTATTCACACATGTCATAAGCTGCCAAAACTAATGAATATCTCAAGGGTTTAAAAAGGGTCTTATCACTCTCATATCGACGGTTGTACATAAGTGATGATTTGTTGTTATGCTACCAAAACCTCTTTCAGTTATCACTCGTCCAATTTCAGAAGGGATTATAATTTTTTTATCCCATGTCCAATCAAATGATCATAACCCGAGATCATTCCCATACAATCCAATCGATCCAAAAATGTTCATGATCCTTCTCATTTATTTGAACCGGTCATTTGTATGTTTGAAGGTTGTGTTAAATCGGACCACAGTCTCCCAAACCTTCCATCCTCTGGCGATATTCTTGAATCTCATCATTTTATCCCACCTTCACATTAATTTGAGTCCACCTCTTTCCCTTACATACCCTAGATCCTCTGTCATCATCCCAGTTTTAAGAAAAAATTAGGATTTATGGTGATGATTATCTCAATGGGAGGTTCTCTCCTTCGAAAGGAATTGCAGGATGCTTCATACCTTGAGGCACACCCTGAGGCCTGTGAATTTTTCAAAGATGTTGGATGCTACATGTTCTTCTAGAAGCTCCAGGGGTATCATCAGGGTATCACGGAGGCATTTTCCAAAATCTTTGATGGATTTAAACTTCAACTTGGGCCTATTGTGATGCAGATAGATGAAGCTAGTATAGAAACAACCACAAAGATGCCTCATGAAGGATAAAGGTGGTTTAAGACCACCTCAATCAAGGAAATTGATTTTAGATCATTTCTCAAAGAAGAGCATCAAAATATGAAATGGAAAAAGAATATTCCCAGAAGCTACTAGGAGAAGAAATGGAAAATATTCTTAAAGATTATCCAGGTTTACATCACTTATGAGGGGAGATATGGAAGGATTGTGCTTTACCATTTCAAACTGATCCTTCATTTCACTGGTAAGCAACCTTTGAATATGCCTTTTTATCTTCTTAAGAGCCTTATCAATATGGCTTCCAAATTTCAGGCCAAACCTCAAAAGGCTGGCAGCAGTTTATTTCATCATGGTATGATCAAACTGATAGTGTAAGAGGAGCTCAACAGAAGAAATAAGACTTGGAATTATCTTATGTTTTGGGGAGAATTTGTACAAGAAGTTCAGCCAAAGAAAGAATAAACTTCCTCATAGCAATTAAATTCTCCAAGAACAAGTAAAAGAAAGAGGAGAGCATTGTCACCTGTAGCAATTGCAACACAAGTTTCCCCATCAAAATCAAAGAAAACAAATAGGAAGCTATAATTTGGGAAGAATGTAGAGGATCAAGGAAAAGCTACAGTAAAAAATGCCCTAAATCTGCCATATTTAGATTCGGATTCAGATCCATTAGTTGTAGAAATGGAAACTCCAAAAGAAGGAATACCTGGAACATCATCAAAGAAAAGGGTTAGCAAAAAACCTAAGGTCTAGAAACTGAAAGAAGAACTTGTTGAGTTAAAGGTATTAGAAAGACATCTAAAAAGAGAGAATGAGACTCTTATAAAGTCATCTCTCAAAATTGGCTCTACATTGGATCAGTTGGCCATTAAATATGAGACTGTAAAGCACAAGAATAAGAAGCTCTTCAAACAGAATAGCAGACTGCAGAACATGAACAAGGTTTTGAGGTTCAATCTTGTCCACAAAAAGCTAAAACCTAAATCTCCCCTCAGCCTTGACACTCTATCTGAAGATACCCTTGATATGAAATAAGGTGGCTATGATAGATGAATTAGGTTAATGATCAAACTCAATCATTTTTTACCAGTTCGGGAGAAGTTATAGTTTTCTCTAGCTAAGATCAGTTTCAAAGTCCATAATTACCTATCAAAAATCATTTCCAGAAAATTGGCAGCTAAATACACTATGTTTTGACCTCATTGGCTATCAAAAGTTCTATTATGAACAAAAAGCATAGAAATCTCCTCAGATCAAGGAAAATGGATTCCTCAATGTTCTCCAAGGCTTCCATGACGATTTTCCATTATAACACATCTTCAATATGCTGGTGTCAGGCTAATATCAGATTAGTTCTGGTTTATTTATAAAGTCAAAGCATAACCTGTTTCTTGGGATTTTGTTGTATTTTCCCCAGGTTTAGGATAGTGGTCAACAGGCAGTTATTTCTATTTTTACCCTTTCAGTGGTAAAAATCAAATGTATTGTAAGAAACTCAAGATATATCATATGCTTTTGAAAGGAGATCAAATCTCTATTTTGGGTATTTTCATAAATATATAAAAATGGACAAGGAAGGGATCTGATCCCCTGCTCTGTAGGATCTTAATGTAATGGGATATTATAAAAGATAGAATATAATATAGCATATTTTTTGGACCTGAAGGGAAGGATGGTATGGAAGTATTATCATCTATTGTAAATATTTTGAGGAGGTTGTAAGTGATCCTTTTGATGAATACAAAGACATTATGTTTCAGGATTCTTGTGTCATAGTTATGTGGTGAAGTGCTTCTTAATGTAACTTGTTCTTCTTTGGTTTCACATGTTGTTTATTTCTTTATTGTTTATAAGAATATTATGTTCAGGATTTGTTTCAAACACCCTGTCCTGGCTTAAAACAATATTCATGTTTTCTTCTGAAGTTTGAATATAGAATTCAGGTATCAATGCTTTGCATTTGAATTGAATCCTAATATGTTCCTCTTTTTCCATCTCACAAATCACAAGGATCCACTAACATGACTACCTTGTCTTGTTACATATGATCTCAGTTATTCCTTCATTTGATCACCTTATACCTTTTGACTCCATTTTTCCCAATGGCCCTCTTTTGTTGTGTCAACCAAAAAATCAAAAACAAACCTTCTACTCTCATAACTAGCCTAATATCCAATCCAAAAAAAGTTAAATCATACAGAGAGATCCCTCTCAGAGTCTTGGAGGGATAGATCCTTGACTCCAAGTGGTTGTGTGGTTACCTCTGTCAATTTCTCCCTCAGCCTGAGAAATTATGGAGTGCTAATAGAAGGAGCATCTGTGCGGCAGTAGTTTACCCTTTTTCGGTCTGGATGGTCAATTGTACAAATAAAAGTATGCTCTAGGAAATTTGGTTCACTAGAAGAGTATTCTCGGGAATAAGTTTAACCCTTTTTTGGGCCTGAGGGACTAAATATTCTAAAAAGGAACATTCTCCTTGGTTTTGTTTTATCACCTTTTCGGGCCTTGGAGATTACTTACGAAAAAAGAACCCCCACGGAGTCCATAGTTAAGTTATTTTTAGACTCCCTAAAATTGAAAACATCGTCGAGTGACCTTGTTTCTTCACACTCATTAAATTGGCCCATAAGAACATCTATTGGCATGAGTTTACCCCTTTTCTAGCCTGTAGATTATTGCGGAAAAAAGCGCTTAGGGATAATGGTCCAGTGGTATATCCAATGATTCAAATAGATATAAAGGTTAAAACTAGATGTTTTCACATGGTAAGTTTGAATTATGATGTATCCACATCAGTTTGTTGAAGGTTTAGAGTGGCATAATCAAGGATTTAATTTATTTGGTTCACATTTTAATTGTGGAAGAAAGTTTGATTTTCGGTAGCTAAAGGTGGAAATTGTATAGTTGTTAGCTACCGAAAGTTAAAAATTTCAGTAGCTAAATGGCTTATTCACACATGTCATAAGCTGCCAAAACTAATGAATATCTCAAGGGTTTAAAAAGGGTCTTATCACTCTAATATTGACGGTTGTACATAAGTGATGATTTGTAGTTATGCTGCCAAAACGGCTTTCAGTTATCACTCATCCAATTTCAAAAGGGATTATGATTTTTTTATCCCATGTCCAATCAAATGATCATAACGCGAGATCGTTCACATACAATCCAATCGATCCAAAAACATTCATGATCCTTCTCATTTATTTGAACCGGTCATTTGTATGTTTGAAGGTTGTGTTAAATCGGACCACTGTCTCCCAAACCTTCCATCCTTTGGAAATATTCTTGACTCTCATCATTTTATCCCACCTTCACATTGATTTGATTCCACCTTTTTCCCTTACATACCCTAGATCCTCTGTCATTATCCCAGTTTTAAGAAAAAAATAGGATTTATGGTGATGATTATCTCAACAGGAGGTTCTCTCCTTCGAAAGGAATTGCAGGATGCTTCATACCTTGAGGCACACCCTAAGGCTAGAAGCTCCAGGGGTATCATCAGGGTATCACGGAGGCATTTTCCAAAAGCTTTGATGGATTTAAAGTTCAACTTGAACCTAATGTGATGCAGATAGATGAAGCTAGTATAGAAACAACCACAAAGATGCCTCATGAAGGATAAAGGTGGTTTAAGACCACCTCAATCAAGGAAATTGATTTTAGATCATTTCTCAAAGAAGAGCATCAAAATATGAAATGGAAAAAGAATATTCCCAGAAGCTACTAGGAGAAGAAATGGAAAATATTCTTAAAGATTATCCAGGTTTACATCACTTATGAGGGGAGATATGGAAGGATTGTGCTTTACCATTTCAAACTGATCCTTCATTTCACTGGTAAGCAACCTTTGAATATGCCTTTTTATCTTCTTAAGAGCCTTATCAATATGGCTTCCAAATTTCAGGCCAAACCTCAAAAGGCTGGCAGCAGTTTATTTCATCATGGTATGATCAAACTGATAGTGTAAGAGGAGCTCAACAGAAGAAATAAGACTTGGAATTATCTTATGTTTTGGGGAGAATTTGTACAAGAAGTTCAGCCAAAGAAAGAATAAACTTCCTCATAGCAATTAAATTCTCCAAGAACAAGTAAAAGAAAGAGGAGAGCATTGTCACCTGTAGCAATTGCAACACAAGTTTCCCCATCAAAATCAAAGAAAACAAATAGGAAGCTATAATTTGGGAAGAATGTAGAGGATCAAGGAAAAGCTACAGTAAAAAATGCCCTAAATCTGCCATATTTAGATTCGGATTCAGATCCATTAGTTGTAGAAATGGAAACTCCAAAAGAAGGAATACCTGGAACATCATCAAAGAAAAGGGTTAGCAAAAAACCTAAGGTCTAGAAACTGAAAGAAGAACTTGTTGAGTTAAAGGTATTAGAAAGACATCTAAAAAGAGAGAATGAGACTCTTATAAAGTCATCTCTCAAAATTGGCTCTACATTGGATCAGTTGGCCATTAAATATGAGACTGTAAAGCACAAGAATAAGAAGCTCTTCAAACAGAATAGCAGACTGCAGAACATGAACAAGGTTTTGAGGTTCAATCTTGTCCACAAAAAGCTAAAACCTAAATCTCCCCTCAGCCTTGACACTCTATCTGAAGATACCCTTGATATGAAATAAGGTGGCTATGATAGATGAATTAGGTTAATGATCAAACTCAATCATTTTTTACCAGTTCGGGAGAAGTTATAGTTTTCTCTAGCTAAGATCAGTTTCAAAGTCCATAATTACCTATCAAAAATCATTTCCAGAAAATTGGCAGCTAAATACACTATGTTTTGACCTCATTGGCTATCAAAAGTTCTATTATGAACAAAAAGCATAGAAATCTCCTCAGATCAAGGAAAATGGATTCCTCAATGTTCTCCAAGGCTTCCATGACGATTTTCCATTATAACACATCTTCAATATGCTGGTGTCAGGCTAATATCAGATTAGTTCTGGTTTATTTATAAAGTCAAAGCATAACCTGTTTCTTGGGATTTTGTTGTATTTTCCCCAGGTTTAGGATAGTGGTCAACAGGCAGTTATTTCTATTTTTACCCTTTCAGTGGTAAAAATCAAATGTATTGTAAGAAACTCAAGATATATCATATGCTTTTGAAAGGAGATCAAATCTCTATTTTGGGTATTTTCATAAATATATAAAAATGGACAAGGAAGGGATCTGATCCCCTGCTCTGTAGGATCTTAATGTAATGGGATATTATAAAAGATAGAATATAATATAGCATATTTTTTGGACCTGAAGGGAAGGATGGTATGGAAGTATTATCATCTATTGTAAATATTTTGAGGAGGTTGTAAGTGATCCTTTTGATGAATACAAAGACATTATGTTTCAGGATTCTTGTGTCATAGTTATGTGGTGAAGTGCTTCTTAATGTAACTTGTTCTTCTTTGGTTTCACATGTTGTTTATTTCTTTATTGTTTATAAGAATATTATGTTCAGGATTTGTTTCAAACACCCTGTCCTGGCTTAAAACAATATTCATGTTTTCTTCTGAAGTTTGAATATAGAATTCAGGTATCAATGCTTTGCATTTGAATTGAATCCTAATATGTTCCTCTTTTTCCATCTCACAAATCACAAGGATCCACTAACATGACTACCTTGTCTTGTTACATATGATCTCAGTTATTCCTTCATTTGATCACCTTATACCTTTTGACTCCATTTTTCCCAATGGCCCTCTTTTGTTGTGTCAACCAAAAAATCAAAAACAAACCTTCTACTCTCATAACGAGCCTAATATCTAATCCAAACAAAGTTAAATCATACAGAGAGATCCCTCTCTGAGTCTTGGAGGGCTAGATCCTTGACTCCAAGTGGTTGCGTGGTTACCTCTGTCAATTTTTCCCTCAGCCTGAGAAATTATGGAGTGCTAATAGAAGGAGCATTTGTGCGGCAGTAGTTTACCCCTTTTTTGGTCTGGACTGTCAATTGTACAAATAAAAGTATGCTCTAGGAGATTTGGTTCGCTAGAAGAGTATTCTTGGGAATAAGTTTAACCCTTTTTCGGGCCTGAGGGACTAAATATTCTAAAAAGGAACATTCTCCTTGGTTTTGTTTTATCACCTTTTTCGAACCTTGGAGATTACTTACGAAAAAGGAACCCCCACGGAGTCCATAGTTAAGCTCTTTTCAGACTCCCTAAAATTGAAAATATCATTGAGTGACCTTGTTTCTTCACACTCATTAAATTGGTCCAGAAGAACATCTACTGGCATGAGTTTACCCCTTTTCCAACCTGTAGATTATTGCGGAAAAAGGAATGCCTCGGGAGATTCATCTCGCTGAGAGATTTCTCCTCAGTGACTTTTATACTTTTTCGGACTAAGGGGACTTAATTCAAAAAAATGTTGTGAGTCCATAGTTAATATATTTTAAGACTCCTTAAAATTGAAAAGATTGTCAAGTGATCTTGTCTTTGTCACACTCGTTAATATGGGTTTGAATAGACGTCTTTCCGGTGCAAGTTTAACCCTTTTTCAAACCGACTAGACTATCTTCGAAAAAGGTACTCCCTGGAGTCTTCTTTTAAATTTTTTCAAACTCTCTAAACATGAAAAAACTACCAAGATTACCTTATATGGGCTCGTAAAAATTACATTGAATGGGGTTTCATTGTGTCTTTCTAATTGCATTTGCATATCTTTGTCTTTGGCCTAATGTCGGCTCCATGTTTCTCTCAAATGAACCTTTGAAGCATGCTTTATACGCAAGCCTTGCATCACTTTTCCTCTGCGACCTAACACCTTGAACCGTGGAGGAATTTTCCCCGAGTGTCATTTTCCTGCACGTGTCTCTTTGTTCTAAGCATTAGTGTGTTCCTTGTGCCTAGAACTCATATGCTTCCTTGCAACACTTGTTCCACCTTTGTAATGTAGCATTCTTTTATTCTTTTTCAAGCTCTTTAAAAGATTGAAAAAGACAAAAAAATAAAATATCCCAAAAAGAGGGGATAGGAAATATGTATTCTTTTTGGCAGCACAAAGAGTCACCCTTGGACAAAGCACATCCTTTCATTTGTTCGTCAAGCATTGGGATATAGTATGACCTTAGGAAGATGTTATCACTACATAGAGTTGTGTCCTCCTCCATTTGGTTACTCTTCCAAACACATGGAGAGTTTTCATTTCCTCCTGCATCATGAACTTATGACAATTTCATGCTACCTGATTCCAATCATCTTTTGTGATATTTTCCAAGGGAAGTTTCACCCAACCTGAGTCGGTCATCCTGAGAGTCCAGTCAAGTCCTGATTCAAAATCGACAAAGTTCTATGCCTGATCATCGAGATCCTCTTGTATTTTTTGACGAGTCATTGAATACCTCAAGGTAGTGAGTTATGCACTCCCATTATATTTCTACCTGAGTTTTCAAGATATTGAAGTTGTTGCTAGAGCTATGAAGACCTCATCTCCACCCATCAGGTGTTGCTAGCTTCTAGGAGATGGATACTATATTTGTATATCTTTGATTTTGAGATGTAGATCCATTATGTATTGCTCGCAACAACAATTTACATATTTATATGACATGGATCTGTAATGTATTTGATTGGAAGCCATGATTTATTTCATCTCAAGCATGGGTATGCCTGCCTCGGAGAGACGATTGTTATTTTGCATATGGCACCTCCTGAACTCTAGTCCCAGGCTCACTCGATTTCGTACATTGGTGAAGATATTGTAATGTATTTCGGCCATCAAATTCTCTTCTAACCTCACACATTAGGGGGCATCTGTTATAACCCTAAATTTCTCTACACATGCATGCATGGCCTTGACCCTCTTACTTGCATTTTTTTCCCAAAGCACTGTTGAGTTTCTCTTCTTAAAAAACCAATTTTTAGAAGATGTGTGTGCCCTACACCATTACTTCCCATGTGCATACACTTTTTTCATCACTACATCTCGCGTACATAATCATGATGCACCATTGCAGCCCCGTATACTTGCAAAAGTTGCAAAAAATAAAAGGGTGCAAGGAATTCGTTGAAATTGATGGACTTTTGGAGGTTTCCCAACTAATCCACCTGCTATAGCCCGTCACCCAGCTGAATAACCATCCTTTTATCATATAAAAGGAGGTGTTGGGGTCCCATTTCAAATCTAAGGATAAGAACAGTGAAAATCTTCCTGATTTCACTTCCCCTCCTTGCCCAAGCTATTGCTTCCTTTTGTGAGAATTGCCTCAGCATTCCCTCATTAGCCCCTTATGTTGTGATTATCATTGATGGCAGGTGTGATTATCATTGATGGCAAGATCAGAGTATGCAATGATGGAAAAATAAGGACAATGAAAGCCCGGGAGGAGAAGCGATAGTGATCTTTGGATCCCATTGAGAATTGTCGATGAACGTCAGGTCTGAGCCCGAGGTCTGACCGGCGTTGGATCTAGGAGAACCTGCACGTTCTTTAAAGAGAAAGGTGAAGCAGGGTTAAGAAATCCCGAAGGCAGGAGGACAATTTTGGATACCGAGAGTTGGAAGAGTCAAGACTCTTCATCATCAGGAGTCTCGAAATCGCAAAATGAGAAAGCCTGAAAACCCAAAACCCGAAATAGGCACACCAACAAAGAATTTCGCAGACCAGGAAATAACTCCATTTCGGAGTCCTGGATACCGGGAGTTGAAGTGTCGAAACACTTCATCACAGGAGTGCCTAAATGTCGAATCGTCAAAATGCGAAACGTCGAAATCCCGAAATAGGAACACCAACAAAGAGCTTTGCAGACCGGGAAATAACTCCATTTCGGAGTCCCAAATACCGGGAGTTGAAGTGTCGAAACACTTCACCACAGGAATGCCAAAATGTCGAATCGTTTAAATGCGAAACAACGAAATACCGGATCTTTGATCCGACTCCATTTTAGAACTTAGGATACCAGGAGTTGGCGGAGTTAAGCGCCGAGACTCTTCACCACAGGAGTCCCGAAATGGAGAAATGAAAAACGTTGAAATGTCGTTGATCTGACTCCATTTCATAGTTTCAGATACTGGGACTTGGAGTTGTCAAGAAATCTCACATCAAGAATGTCGAAATCGCGATATGTGAAATCACGAAGAGATATGGACTGTCGAATCATCAAGAGTGTGGACCATTGATCCGACTCCATTTCGGAGGTTCAGATACCGGGAGTTGGAAGAGTCGAGAGTTGAGACTCTTCATCAAAGGAGTCCTGAAATTCTGAAATGCGAAATGTGAAAACACCTTTCGGTGTAGGCCTTGGCCACCGCTAGTGGTCACATTTTCGAAGAGCTGTAGAGAAGAGATCGAAGAGACAAGATCCATTTTGGAGTTTGGGACATGGAGAATTGAGACTCTTCACCACAAGAATGTCGAAATTCTGAAATGCCAAAATGTGAAATAAATGCAAGATCCTACGGATCCAATCCAATGGTGCAGGTGAAATTAAGTATAATCGGAGGGCTATTGTTTCACTTCAGAGTGTAACTGCTAGAAATGACTGATGGCTTCTACTAGAGGAATGAAATAGGCCTCAATGTGATCACTAGAGAAGACGAAGAGGCTCGAGGCATCTTCCAGTGGAATGAAGACTATTCTTAGAGGTGATTGACAGATGGAAGAGTGTTGAAGCCTATAACTGCAACAGTGAGGATCATCTCGACCTTGATGGAGAAGATGAAGAGTCTTAACTTCCAGACAGGCGAAGGAATCTCAACATAACACCCAGTGATGATGGATGCATGGGTTTAACTGCCAAAGAAGTTGAAGAGTTGTGATGATGATCAGGAGAGCACTCGACATGGAGAGAGAATGAAAAATCATGGCGAGATAGCATGCACAAGGTGCACAGAGACTATAAGTATGCAGAACAAAGAAGAGATGGGTTGTTGTTGTTGAGGGGGATTCAAAAGTGTAGAAGGAGGAGTGTGCAGCAGCTAAAATACAGAGAAGAGGAATGGTGCATCGAATGCATATGGTGCATAGAGAAGAAAAGGCAGAAGAATAAAAAGCACAAGGCATGTGTGCAGCAAGAGAGTGAGACACTAAAGGAAGGTTGGGGTTCTCTTGTAAAGAAAAATAGAAGATCAGAAATCGCAAGAAGATGCAGACAGATAGACACCGATACAAGAGAACAGAGCAACATAGCAGAATAGTGATAATCTTGGTAAGCCAATGATAAATATTGTATCACTGTGATAAATTTTCAAATATAGAAAAATTTATATTTCAGGGAGGTTGGGAGGCGATAGGGAGGAATCTTGTCCTCAGAGGTTCAAGTGGGTGCTTGAACACAGGGAGTTGTAGTTTCTATCTGGTTGCAGCCAGATAAACAAGGGAGGCAGGGTGGCGCAAGGGAGAACTGTTGTTCTCTGTTGTACAAGTCGGTGCCTGTGTGACTGGAAGTTGGTGCTTCCATCTAGTTGGAGCTGAAACATTTAGGGAGTTGGTGCTTCCTTCTAGTGGGTGCTAGAGAAACCAGGGAGTTGGTGCTTCCTTCTAGTAGGTGCTAGAGAAAACAGAGAGTTGGTGCTCTCAGCAAGTTGCAGCTTGCAATACAGAGGTTGTAGCCTCACAATGAGTTGGATCTCATATGTATGATATTGTACAGAATGTAAAGATTACTTATCATATAAAGAAGAAGAGGTTTTTACCCTTTATGGGTTTCCTCGGGAAATATCTATCTCTGTAGATTTCATATGTGACAATGATGTTGAATGTTCTATTGCTTACTTTCCTTCATTATTGTGATTGTCATTAAGAGCTCTTCAAAGAATTTAAAATCAGCATAATTGTTTAAGCACGGTAACAATTGATTCACCCCCCCTCTCAGTTGTCCAACAATTGATATCAGAGCCGGCCCCTTTTTATCTAAGGGTAGATCCTAGAGCTTAAACATGTCAAGCCATGAAGGAAATTCAACCAATAAGGCCCCTTTGTTCAATGGAACAAACTTTGTCTTCTGGAAAGTTAGAATGAGAACTTACATAATGGCTTTAGGTGCAGATGTCTGGGATGTGGTAGATATTGGTTATGTAAATCCAGTTGTACTAGCTAATAAGGATGACAAGCTATAATTTAGCTTCAACACTAAGGCTATGAATGCTATCTTGAGTGGGCTTGCAGAAGCAGAATTCGTAAAAGTTATGCACCTAGGAACTGCCAAAGAAATGTGGGACAAACTCATTAGCAGTTATGAAGTTAATGAGAAGGTAAAGGATGCCAAGCTTCAAATATACAGAGTACAATTTGAACAACTAAAGATGAAAGAAGATGAAACTGTTGGAAAATACTTTATGAGAGTTGAAGAACTGGTAAATGCAATGAAATCACTTGGTGAAAAAATTGAGGAACCTTCATTAGTTCAGAAAATTTTGAGATCTATACCAGATAGGCTCAACCTGAAGTTTTCTTCTCTAGAAGAACTTAATGATCTAAAAACCTTGGAGTTTGATCAACTTCTAGGAATATTGACCACATACGAAATGAGAATAGTTAAAGATAAACCCACCTCCAGAGAAGCATCATTTAAAGCAAACAAGAATGAGGATTCTGAGCCTGATGAAATTGAAGCAAAATTTGTGAAGAGACTAAATAAGGGATCAGGAAAATACAAAGGAAAATTGCATTTCAAATGTTTCAACTGTGGTAATATAGGTCATTTTGCAAAGAAATGTCCTCACAAAGGAAAGGATCAGACATGTGATGATGAGGAGAAGCACAAATACAGAAATTTCTTTAAAGGGAATAATTTTAAGAAGAAAAGTCCTTGTGTAAACAATGATGATGATCCTTCAGATGATGAAGAAAATGACTCCTCCATTGAAGATAAACTAAATGACTTCATACTTATGGCCAAAGAAGATTATGATAATAAAATCACAGGAAGTGAGGCTAATGAAGAAGAAGTTGTGGTTGATATGGAAGGAGAACTGATCAGTGCACTAGAAGAGATTGACGGACTCAGAATTAAGAACAGAAAGCAAAAACAATTGTTGATACAGTTCGTGAAAGAGATTAAACAACATGATGAATACTTTTCCCTACTAAAAGTAGAATTAGAAGAGGCAAAGAAAATCAAGGACATTATGAAACAACAGTTATCAGAAAGGAAGGTAAGATGTAAATCTGTGGAAGAAGTAATGAAAACTAGGAAAGAGTTGGAGAAGTTTCAAGCCTTGTATCGCCAGAATACGTCAAGTATCAAAGCCTCGGAAGGATTAGCCACCATTCTAAATCAGCAAAGGAATCCAAAGCTGAAAATTGGTCTGGGTTATGAAGAGGGATCAAGTAGTGGTAAAACAAGAAACTAAGAACCCATCAAGTTTGTCAAATCTACAACCAATGACAACAACAAACCTGTAGAAACAAAGGAAGACAATCAGTCGCCCAGGACGAGTAAAGAAAAAGGTGCCAGGACTGAATATGTAGAACAAAGAAATAATGTGCTCCCTACTAAAAGATGTCATCAGCATGGAAGAAATTGATTTTCTCAAATAAGACAACCATTTTCCAGGTACAAAGAATTTTTCTATGGCTATTGTTTCTACTGTTCTAACTTTGGTCACAAAGTTGTACATTGTTCCTTAAGACTTAGACATGAGCAATTAAGATTTGAAAGGAATAAATACTTGCCACAACAAAGAGTGATACAGCCAAGTAACAAACCTTCATAGATTGCAAATTGTCAAATTAAGTCTAGAGACATGCAACTAAGGAGGTCAAGAAATCAATAGTCAATGAGTAGACAATGTTGCAATAATAACTTTGACCTATTGAACAATGAGATTGAATGCTACATCTATCATAACTATGGACATAAATCTGTTGACTGTCGATTATGGAACTATGAACCAGATTTGAATTCCCCTGCTAGAAATGTCAAGGTTTTGAAGAAGAAAGAAAGTGACAAGTGTGGTTAGTGTTGCCAGCTCAAAGAAAAACAAACCCTTGGTATATAGATAGTGGATGCTCCAAACATATGATGGGAGACAAAGGTAAGTTTCTATCTCTAAGTGAAAGCAAATCAGGAAACGTAACCTTTGGAAATGATGCTCTAGGTAAAATATAGGGTAAAGGGATGGTGAGTTTAAGTAATGGAAAAGGAAAATCCCAAGATGTTCTACTTGTAGATGGGTTGAAACATAATTTTCTCAGTGTAAGTCAAATGTGTGACAGAGGATGTGAAGTGGTGTTCATGTCCAAGGACTACAAAATAAAGTCTGTAAACTCAGGACAAGTGTTGGCTAAAGGCATAAGGACAGGAAATAATGTATATGTTCTGAAAGAAAATAGAGAAGAGTGTCATCTAAGAAAACATGATGAAAGTTGGTTATGGCATAGGAGACTTGGACATCTAAACTTTGACCACCTAATCAAACTCAAAAATCTTGAGGCAGTAAAAGATCTTTCGAGAATATCAAAGCCCCAAGATTCAATGTGTAAACCATGCCAAGTAGGAAAGCTAACCAGGACATAGTTTAAGTCCAAGAGATTTACTTCAACATAGAAACCACTCCAACTAGTTCATATGGATTTATGTGGACCATCAAGACAGGAAGGCACAGGGAAAGAAAACTACTTCATGTAGATTATTGATGATTACTCCAGACTACTTGGGTTGCCTTTCTCAAGGAAAAAGCTGAAGCATTTGAGAAGTTTAAAATATTTAAGGCTTTAACTGAGACTCAAACAGGCAAGAGGTTAAAGGCAGTAAGATCAGACCGAGGAGGAGAGTTTATGTCATGTGATTTCAAGGAATTTTGTGATAAGCACGGGATCAAGAGAGAATACACAATCCCAAGAACTCCACAACAAAATGGAGTAGTTGAGAGGCAAAACAGAACAGTGCAGGAAATGGCCAGGTCAATGATGAATGAGAAGAACATTGGTCAAACCTATTGGGTAGAAGAAATACACACAGTAGTCCATGTTCTTAACAAATCCCACCTCAGACCACAAAGCGAAAAGACACCTTATGAACTGTGGTATGGGAGACTTGCCTCAATCAAACACTTCAAAGTCTTTGGGAGTAAATGTTACATAAAGAATAATGATGAGAACCTTGGCAAATATGATGACAGGGCTGATGAAGGTATATTCTTAGGTTACGCTACAAATAGTAAAGGTTACAGATGCTATAATAAGAGGCTGCATAAAATGGTTGACTATATTGACATAAAAGTTGATGAAGGAATCCCAGCAAGAGAGGTGTACAGTAATGAGTTGTCTACAGAGGACACAGCCAAAGCTGAAGATGAACAAGTCCAAGAATCAGAAAAAAAAAAAAAGACTCTGAATCAGATGAAGTCACAGATACTCAAACAGACTCAAATCAGCAGACAACTTCAAATTCCTCCTCCAGAATCACTCAAAAGAATCATCTTGCAAGTCAGATCATTGGTGAAAAATACAAAGGTGTACAAACCAGGAGAAAGATAATCAACAACACCGAACAATCAGATATAGCTTTCATATCCATGTTGGAACTCAAGAATTTTAATGACACTAGCAAAGATGACCATTGGGTTAAAGCAATGAATGATGAACTTGATCAGATTGAGAAAAACAATATGTGGGAGATGGTTTATAGACCTGAAGGTAAAAATATCATTGGTTCCAAATGGATATTTAAGAATAAGTTGAATGAGAAGGGACAAGTTGTCAGGAACAAAGAAAGATTGGTCTGTAAAGGCTATGCTCAAATAGAAGGACTGGATTTTGATGAAACTTTTGTGCCCGTAGCAATATTAGAAGCTATCAGAATATTTCTTGCCTATGCTTTTCATAAAAGGTTTAAAGTCTATCAAATGGATGTCAAGTCATCTTTCCTAAATGGAGATTTAGATGAAGAAGTCTATATGGAACAACCAAAGGTTTTTGAACTGTTTGGTAACCCTGAATTAGTATGCAAGATAAAGAAAGATTTATATGGGTTAAAACAAGCCCCTCGTGCCTGGTATCACAGACTGGATACGTATCTCAAAGACAAAGGGTTCAAGAGAGGAACAATAGACAACAATCTATATATCAAAACAGAGGGTAATGATTTTCTCATTGTGTTGGTCTATGTAGATGACATCATCTTCAGATGTAATAAGGATCCATTGGTACAATGGTTTGCTTCTACCATGGAGTCTAAGTTTGAAATTTCTATGATAGGTGAACTGTCATTTTTTCTTGGTCTGCAAATTACTCAGAGGTCTGAAGGGATGTTCATTTCTCAAGAAAAATATCTAAGAGAAATGTTGAAAAGGTTTCAAATGGAAGATTCTAAACCTCTAGGCACACCTATGGTTACTGGATGTAAATTAAGTAAGGATGATGACTCGCCTAATGTTGATCAAAGTTCATATAGGTCAATGAAGGCATCTTGTTGTACATCACAACATCTCGCCCATACATAATGCATGTTGTTGGAATGGTAGGAAGATATCAGTCTGCACCTAAACAGAGTCATTTGCTAGCTGTCAAAAGGATATTTAGGTATTTGAAAGAAACAATGACTTATGGTCTGTGGTATCCTAGAAATCAAAATTTTCAGTTAATTGCTTATTCAGATGCAGATTGGGCAAACTGTGTTGATGAGAGAAAAAGCACCAGTGGAGGAGCACTCTTCTTGGGTGACTCATTAGTAGCATGCCTAAGTAAAAAGAAAAGTTCCATTTCTTTATCAACTACAGAGGTAGAGTACATTGTTGTTGCTACCTGTTGCACTCAGGTTTTATGGATGATTCAAACACTTGCAGACTTAGAGGTAAAATACGTTGCACCGATCCCAATTCATTGTGATAACACTAGTGCCATCATTGTGTCCAATAATCTTGTATTCCACTCCAAGACCAAGCATATTCCCATTAAATACCATCTTCTAAGAGAGCAAGTCACCAATCAAATTGTTCAGGTCCATTACATTCCAACCACAGAACAAATTGCAAACATATTTAATAAACCCCTACCCAAGACACCATTTGAATACCTCCGACAGAAGCTAGGTGTCATCCCATCTCACACCTAAGAGAGTCCATCCTGTTAGGGGGAGTTTTGTATTAATTAAATATCTGATACCTGCAAAAAATACTGCAACAACTCAGGGGGATCATGTTTTCTTTGACATTGATGTCAAAAGGGGAGAAAAGGAGTGGTCCGGACTAGATGCTACAGTTGGAGGTCCAAATAGATTAGCACAATCATTCAGGGTTGCCATCAATGCCAAAGGGGGAGATTGTTGTGATTATCATTGATGGCAGGTGTGATTTTCATTGATGGAAAGATCAGAGTATGAAACAATGGAAAAATAGGGACAATGAAAGCCCGTGAGGAGAAGCAACAGTGATCTTTAGATCCCATTGAGAATTCCCGATGAACATCAGATATGAGCCTGAGGTCCGATCGACATTGGATCTAGGAAAACCTGCACGTTCTTTAAAGATAAAGGTGAAGCGGGGTTACGAAATATCAAAGGTAGGAGGACAGTTTTAGATACCGAGAGTTGGAAGAGTCAAGAATCTTCGTCATCAGGAGTCCCGGAATCACAAAATGCAAAACCCCAAAAACCTGAAACCCGAAATAGGCACACCAAGAAAGAATTTCACAAACCGGGAAATAACTCCATTTCGGAGTCCCGGATACCGAGAGTTGAAGTGTTGAAACACTTCATCACAAGAGCACTGAAATGTCGAATTGCTGAAATGCGAAATGCCAAAATCCTGAAATAGGAACACCAACAAAGAGCTTCACAGACCGAGAAATAACTCCATTTCGGAGTCTCGGATACCGGGAGTTGAAGTGTCGAAACACTTCACCATAGGAGTGTTGAAATGTCGAATCGCTGAAATGTGAAACAACGAAATACCGTATCTTTGATCCGACTTCATTTCAAAACTTCGAATACCGGGAGTTGGAGGAGTTAAGCGTCGAGACTCTTCACCACAGGAGTCTCAAAATGGAAAAATGTGAAACTCCAAAATGTTGTTGATCCAAATCCATTTCGGAGTTTCGGATATCGGGATTTGGAGTTGTCAAGAACTCTCACATCAAGAATGTTGAAATCACGATATGCGAAATCATGAAGATATCTGGACCGTCGAATCATCAAGAGTGTGGACCATTGATCCTACCCCATTTCGGAGGTTCGGATACTGGGAGTTGGAAGAGTCGAGAGTTGAGACTCTTCATCAAAGGAGTCTCGAAATTCTGAAATGCAAAATGCCAAAATGCGAAATGTGAAAACACCTTTTCTGTGTAGGCCTTGGTGACCACCGGTGGACACATCATCGAAGAGATGTAGAGAAGAGCTCGAAGAGACAATCTCCATTTCAGAGTTTGGGACATGGAGAATCGAGACTCTTCACCACAAGAATGTCAAAATTCCAAAATGTCGAAATGCGAAATAAACGCAAGATCCTACGGGTCCAATCCAATGGTGCAGGTGAAATTAAGTATGATCGGAGGGCTACTGTTGCACTTCAGAGTGTAACTACTAGAAACGACTGATGGCTTCTGCCATAGGAATGAAACAAGCCTCAGTGTGATCGCCAGAGAAGACGAAGAGGCTTGAGGCATCTTCCAGTGGAATGAAGACTATTCTTAGAGGTGATTGACAGATGGAATATTGTTGAAGCTTGTAACTGCAACAGTGAGGATCAGCTCGACTTTGATGGAGAAGACAAAGAGTCTCAACTGCCACACAGACGAAGGAATCTTAGCATAACACCCATTGATGATGGACACATGGGTTTAACTACCAAAGAAGCTGAATATTTGCGATGATGATCAGGCAGACCACTCGACATGGAGAGAGAATGAAAAAGCATGGTGAGATAGCATCAACAAGGTGCACAGAGACTATAAGTATGTAGAACAAAGAAGATATAGGTTGTTGTTGTTGAGGGGGATTCAGGAGTGTAGAAAGAGGAGTGTGCAGTAGCTGAAATACAGAGAAGAGGAATGGTTCATCGAATGCATATGGTTCACAGAGCAGAAAAGGCAGAAGCACATAAAGTGCAAGGCATGTGTTTAGCAAGACAGTGAGACACTAAACGAAGGCTGGGGTTCTCTTGTAGAGAAAAACAGAAGATCAGAAATTGCAAGAAGATGCAAACAAAGAGACATTGATACAAGAGAACAGAGCAGCATAGCATAACAGTGATAAGCTTGGTAAGCCAATGATAAATATTGTATCACCGTGATAAATTTATAAATATAGAAAACTTTATATTTCAAGGAGGTTGGGAGGTGATAGGGAGGACTACTGTCCTCAGAGGTTCAAGTGGGTGCTTGAACACAGGGAGTTGTAGTTTCTATCTGGTTGCAGCTAGATAAACAAGGGAGGCAGGGTGGCGCAAGGGAGAACTGTTGTTCTCTGTTGTACAGGCTGGTGCCTGTGTGACTGGAAGTTGGTGCTTCCATCTAGTTGGAGTTGGAACATTTAGGGAGTTGGTTCTTCCTTCCAGTGGGTGCTAGAGAAACTAGGGAGTTGGTGCTTCCTTCTAGTAGGTGCTAGAGAAAATAGAGAGTTGGTGCTCTCAGCAAGTTGCAGCTTGCAATACAGAGGTTGTAGCCTCACAATGAGTTGGAGCTCATATGTATGATAATGTACAGAATGTAAATATTACTTATCATATAAATAAGAAGAGGTTTTTACCCTTTATGGGTTTCCTCAGGAAATATCTGTCTCTGTAGATTTCATATGTGACAATGATGTTGATTGTTCTATTGCTTACTTTCCTGCATTATTGTGATTGTCATTAAGAGCTCTTCAAAGAATTTAAAATAAGCATAATTGTTTAAGCACAGTAACAACTGATTCGCCCCCCCCTCTCAGTTGTCCAACACCTTATTCCTCCATTTAACCCATTCACTTCCCTATAAGAGACCACAAGTTTGAGACGAGAATTGCATACAAGGTGAACTTGGAGCTTGGTGAAGAGGATCTTGGACCAGGTTCTTGGAATGGTAGCCAACTTAGATTGTAAAGGTATAGTCTATGTGTTATTAATAAAATAATTGCATTTTCTTGTCCCAAATGATGGTGTCTTCAATACTTTTATTGGTTTATGTTTGACATTATAACATCTAACCTTAACTTGTATATGGAATAGAATGTTTATCGTTCTCTGTTTGCCAATATTTTGATACAGTTCAGCCCTGGGAGGAGGTGTGCAGTCAATGCAACTTCCAAGCATGAGGAGGTCATCACCGGACATGGGATTAGAGGTATAGTTACCCGAACTCCTTTTTCTTTTCTTTCTTCATATGAGTTTTGGTATGTTAGGGGTATTATAGATAATTAATTGAGTTTTAGATGGTTAATCGATCGTCCTACATTCTAAACCCTGGTGTAGATAAAGGGGGTGGGGGGGTTTCTTGCCAGCAGAATTGGCGACCATATTGGGGAACCTCTAGGGTTTTTTAGGGATTTTTGGGTTGTTTGATTGGTTTGTTTGCCTTTGAAGTTTATGTCAAGTTTTCTAACTTTGTAACGATTCTGGTCACCTTCAAGTGTTATACCAGTTGTCCCTGCCCTATAAGTCCATCTGATATTTTCTTTTTTTGGAAACATACAAAGGTGTACGCGCCCTTTCTTGAGTCATCATGTGTACATGCACGCTCTTCTCAGTAAAAAACCTACGTACATATGCAGGCTGTTGATGCAATAGCCTGCATCTTCGTTTCAAGAAAAAATTATGAAAAGAGGGATTTGGCCTCTTTCCTGATTGAATTTTACACTTCTTAGGGTTTCTTGGATTAGTTCAAAGTCTTTGTTTTACAACCATCGCCTAGGGTAGAGTTCATTTTGCTTGTCTTTTTGAGTTTCTTGTGTTTACTTTTGAAAGGGTTTTAAGCGAGCTTGTGAATTATAGATCTTCCCTCTTGGTTTCTTGAGTGATTCCCTATGATCCACAGTGGGCTTAGGATCTGTTTCGGTCTTGTTTTAGTGTTCTTTTTACCCCTTTCACTTTCTTTGAAAAAAGAGAAAAAAAACATTTATTTCATTTTTTCTATTTAAAGCAATTTCAAATATATATATATATATATATATATAT
>ML779067.1:251270-278648 GCA_009831015.1 Picea engelmannii | reverse complement strand
CAGTTTGGTAAAGTAGTTAGAGTTGGTTATTTTCTAAAAAGGAAAAAGAGTTTTTTTTTTAAGTTCTTTACTGATTTATTGAAACATAAGTAGCTTGTAGTCAAGCAAAAATTCATTTTAGGTCTTCATTTTAAGATCTTGAAAAAGTTAGTTAAAGAAAATTTGGTTACAAAGAGTTAGTTGTAAAACTTTTCTTTTTATATGAAGTAATTTTTCTTTCAAGTTTCGTTTTTCTCCTCTTCTTCGTCTCTTATAAAATCACTAGTTTCACCGCCATATCCCTTGAGTAAATCAAGCCATTAAAAAGAACGCTAAATCTAAAAGTAACTAGAATTTTTATGTTTGTAGGGTCAACCAACTAGTTTAGGGTTAGGGCCTTGATTTAGGTTGGAGAGGAAACTTTTCAAGTCCGTTAAAAAAACATTGGAGTCAGTGTTAGGGATTGTTGAAGTCTAGTGTCGTAAAAGTTATCTGGGACCCCCCTCTAACACATGGGATAAACACGAGGTGCATCATGCATATGTACATGAGTTTTAGTGATGCAACAAGCGTATGTACATGGGCATTAATGGTGCAAGGCGCGTACATATACTAAAAATTGGTTTTTTAAGAAGAGCAACTCAACGGTGCTTTGGAAAAAAATGCAAGTAAGAGGGCCAAGGCCATGTGTGCATGTGTCGAGAAATTTAGGGTTATAACAGATGCCCCCTAATGTGTGAGGTTAGAAGAGCATATGATGTCTGAAATACATTACAATATATTCACCAATTTACGAAATCGAGTGAGCCCAGGACCAGATTTTGGGAGGTGCCATTTCCAAAATAAAAATTGTCTCTCTGAGGCAGACATACCCATGCTTGGGATGAAATCAATCATGTCTGCCAATCAAATAAAGTGGATATCCATTTCATATAACTATATAAAGTGTATCTGTGAGCAATACACAGTGGATCTACATCTCAAAATCGCCCCCCAGACCTATTTAAAGTGGTTTTAACCACTAAGTGAAGAAGTCGGCCCTGCTTGATGAAGATATACCACCCTAGCACCTGCCAGCTAGTATAAATAAGAGTGGAAGGCACCTCATTAGCTCACTCATTCGAGTCACTCATCTATTGTGCAAGTTTGAAGGAAGTTGCAGTTTCCAGTTGCCGGAAGAAGGAAGAGAGAGGCGCATTGCTCAATGTTGTATATTCTCTAGTGTTTGGTTTATTATATTGGCATTGTATTGGAAATATATATTAAGGAAGTTTTTGTTGGGTTTTATTCCCCTTAGGGGTTTCCCAGGATAAATGTTGTGTATATTTTAATTATGTTTCTCTTAGTGATCCTACATATGTTATTATTATCTAGTAAATTGAAAAGAAACTTAATAGTTTCTCTAAATTTAACATGGTAGCATAGCTAAGCTGAAGAGAGAACCTTTCACTGGATAAGAAAAAACGTCATTGTTGTCATACAAGAAAATTAGGGATTTTTGTTGGAGAGAAATATCAGCCTAAACACCACCTAGGGAAGTGCACCTTAGCCTAGCGAACTTATTGGAATCTTGAGCACACCTTTTTTGTGGCCAGAAACTCCAAGAAGTGAAACCATAGTTTTTGGTTGGTACCAAAAAACCAGGAAACCAGAACCAGTACCAGAAGTATCAGTCCAAATTTGCGTAAGCCCAATTTCAAGGGGTAAAATTTGGAATTTCAAAAACCTAACTGCACCAATATACTCACCTCAACCAAGCGCACCTCCTAGTAAGTTTAGATTTAATTTCTGAGCAGTTTCAATTTTTGGTCATTTTCTCATCTCCGGGTCAAGATGTCTATAAGAACCAATCTTGTTGACAATTTAGAAGTTGTGGATAAATTCCATGCCTGGAAGTATAGGATTGCACTCATTCTTGAAGAGAATGAACTTGCAAGATTCATCAAAGAAAATGTACCAAAACCCGTAGATGCTACAGTTAAAGAAAAGTACCAAAAGGACATGGTTAGATCCAAAAGAATCATTACGGACTCTATGAAATATCACTTGATCCCTCAAATGGCATATAAGAATACCCCAAAAGAAATTTTTGATTCCCTAACCAGATTGTATGAAGGAATAAATATAACTGGAAGATGAACTTGAGTACTCAACTCAAGAATACAAAGATGCAGAAAGGAGAAATAGTTCATGACTATTTCTCTAGGATATCTCAATTCAAGGAAAATATAGAAGCAATTGGAGATACCCTAGATGAATATGAACTCATAATGACAACTCTTAATGGTTTCACAATACCTTGGGATGCATTCATCCAAACCATTTTCCCCAGAAAGGAAAACTACAATTTGACAATCTTTGGGAAGAATGTGTTCAAGAAGAAGCAAGAGTAGCTAACTGAAAATAAGTACTATTAAGGGATCAAGATCAAGCTCTAGATGCTCATACTAAAGGAGGAAATAGAAGGTATCACTTAAAAAGGAGACCCACCCATATAAGGAGTCTCACTCCCTAAATAGATTCATCCATAAAGAATCTCACCCTCCAAGGAGATTCCAAAAGTTTCAGAAAGGTCAAAGAAGAGAAAAATATTTCTCATCTTATAAATGTTACCATTGTGACAAGATGGGACATATTGCTAAGAATTTTCCAACAAGAAGAGAAGAATTCAAGAAGAGAAACAAAAAAAGACACTATTCCCATGCAGTGGAAGATGATAATCCACTTACAAAGATGATTAAAGAAAAGATTGAAGACTATGTTGTAATCTTTTCCCTCTCAGGATCAATGTCACCTAGAGAGGGAACATGATGAGCCACCCACGAAGATGATTAAATAAAATATTGAAGACTATTATTAATCGTTTCTCACTCAGCATCAATGTCACTTGGCTCATAGATAGTGGTGCTTCTAAGAACATGACAGGTTAGAGAGACATTCTCTCTAGCATTACTGAAAAATAACTTTCCCCAGAAAGTTACACTTGGATATGATTACTAGTACCCTATCAAAGGAGTGGGAGAGTCCAATTACAAACTTGATTCAGGGACGCCAATGAAGATGAAGTGTGTACTATGTGTACCCGGTTTTATGAAGAATTTGATTTCTATCTAAGATTTAAATAAGAAAGGCTTCAGGGTTGCATTCATAGATGGTGAAGTCCTTATGTGGCCTAAAGGAAAAACCATAGAAGATGAAATTGTTATTGGAATAGAAGAAGGTGTCCTATATAAATTAATAGGTCACTCAGATGCATCCTTAACTCTCTCCATCGAGAGTCCATGTGAAATTTGGCATAGAAGACTAGCTCACATCAACTTCAAGGCCTTACCATATCTGATCAAAGCAGTTACAAGTCTATCATATTTCAAGGTTGACCATGAAGGTGTGTGCAAGGGATGTGCACAAGGAAATAACATAAAGAATACTTTCTTGAAGAGAGACGATAAAGAAGAAGGAGTCTTGGAGATCATCCACTTATATGTATGTGTCCTAATTCCATCCACCTCTCTTAGTGGGTAAGTATGCTATGTGTCATTTATTGATGACTATTATCACAAAACTTGGGTTTACTTCTTGAAATCAAAAGATGAATTGTTTGGGAAATTCAAGGAATTCAAAGCCTTGATAGAGAATCTCTCTGAAAGAAAAATCAAGATACTAAGGTGAGATAACGGAGGAGAATACACTTCAAAATAGTTTGTAAACCTTTGTAGAGATGTCAAGATTAAGAGGGATCTCACCACTCCCTACAATCCTCAACAAAATGGTGTAGCAGAAAGAAAGAATACAACTATAATGGAAGCAGTGAAGACCATGATCCATGATCAAGATCTTCCAATGCACTTATGGGCAGAAGCAGCAAGAACATCAATTTATGTACAAAAAATATTATCCCATAGTGCATTTGGGTTCAAAACTCCTGAAGAAATATTCTCTGAAAAGAAGCCAGAAGTAAGCCATCTCAAGATATTTGGATGTCCAGTATTTGTACACCTTCCAAAAGAGAAGAGAACCAAGCTGGACCCTTCAGGAAAGAAGGGAATATTTGTTGGATACTATGAGGTATCAAAGGCCTTCAGAATTTCCATACCAGGTTACCATCATATTGATATCAACATAGATGTAACCTTTGATGAAGATGCATCACTCAAGAAATCAAGGAGATTCCATCTTGAGGAAGTATATGAAGAAAAGCGTGTAGCTCTCAGAGTTGCAGAACCAGTGAGGGAAGTAACAGTTTCCTCTGATGATGAGATTAAATAATATCATGATATGATAGAATCTTAAGAACCTCCCTAGATGACGACCTCTCACAAGAGAAAGATATCTTGGGTGAGGGAACTTATTCAAGATAGAGATAAGTATGGTGCCCCATAAGGAACCATGAGACAAGTCAAGAAACCTAATCCATTCTCCAGTTATATGGATTTGATGTGTGATCTCGTATAGAAGGCGCCTACTTTCTTTGAAGAATCCATTCAGATGAAAGAATGGGGAGATTCCATGATAGAATAATACCAATCCATTCTAAATAATTATTTATGGAAAATATTTCCTAGACCGAAAAGAAACGACGTGGTATCTTCCAAATGGTTATACAAGATAAAACATGTTGTTGATGGAAGTATTGAGAAACATAAAGAAAGGTTTGTAGCTTGTGGATTTTATCAAAAGGAAGGCATTGACTATGAAGAGACATTTTCTCATGTAGCCAAATACACTTCTATCAGAACCATCATAGCCCTTGCAACTAAAATGAAGTGGAAGTTACACCAGATGGATGTGAAAACAGCCTTCTTAAATGGTTTCATTGAAGAAGAACTGTATATAGAACAACCTCAAGGGTTTGAAGTTGAAGAAAACAATACACATGTATGCATGTTGAATAAGGCTCTGTACGGATTGAAGCAATCTCTTAGAGCTTGGTATGGAAGAATTGATATTTTTTTGAGGAGCTTGGGATTTACCAAGAGTAAAGTTGATTCTAACCTTTACTTCAAGGTTATGAATGATGAGACTATTATATTGTTGGTGTATGTAGATGACTTATTCTTAACTGGAGAAGAAAATATCATCATTGATTGTAAGAATAATCTTATTTCATAATTTCATATTAAATACCTAGGCCTAATGCATTATTTCTTAGGTCTTGAGGATTGGCAAAGCCTAGAGAATATCTTCCTTAACCAAGGGAAGTATGCAGTTGAAATAATGAAGAGGTTTGATATGCTAGAGTGTAAATCCATGAACACACACATGGAAACAAAGTTGAAGCTCCTGGTTGACACTTCGTCAGAATTGGTTGATGTTATGTTGTACAGACAGATCAGTGGATCATTGATGTATCTAACGAACACCAGGCCAGATATATATTTTGTTGTGAACACCTTGAGTCATTATCTGGTAGAGACCATACATGTTCACTTTGTTGTTGCAAAAAATGTGATGAGATACCTTAAGGGTACGTTGGACTTTGGTCTCTATTATAATGGAGATCATGACTTCATACTGATTGGTTATACCGATTCAGATTGGGATGGAAGTGTTTATGACAAAAAGATAACTTTAGGATGTTGTTTCAGTCTGGGTTCAACCATGAATTCATGGCAGAGTAGGAAGCAATCTAGTATTTCTCTCAGCACAACAGAAGAATAATACATTGCTACATGTTCTATCAATTGTGAATCCATATGGCTTCGGAATGTGTTGACAGGTCTATTTGATTTGGATATGGAAGCAACCATGATTCTATGTGACAACCAGAGTTGCATAAAAATGACATAGAACCATGTGTTCCATGACAATTCAAAGTTATACATATAAATACGGTATCACTACATTCGTCATATGGTGCATAGGGGATCCATAAAGCTCCAATATGTTGGCACAGATGAGCAAGTTGCAGATGTGTTGACAAAGCCTCTGTCTCATGTAAAGTTTGAGAACTTTAGAGAAAATCTTGGTATAGGCTGAAAGGACCTCCCTCAAAATGGGGAGTAATGTTGATGATAATATGGTATCCTAACTAACAGTGGATAGCTCGGCTAGGATTTTATATTCTAGGGGACTGATCATCCCTAGATAGATCCCGAAGGTCTGGTAAGGATGGTTTGTCAGAGTACCTGTGCATGTATATGCTAGTTGTGGTCAGTATTGGTAGCTCCATTAGTATTTTTATAATCCTAAGGAATATTATGATTCATGGGTAGATCCAGAAGGTCCGGTAAGGACGGTCTGTCAGAGTACCATGTGGTAGCTCCATTAGGATTTTATATCCAAGGGAATCTTATGATTCCTGGGCAGATCCCTAGGGATTTTCAGAATACAACAAAATGTTGTTGATACACATGACCCATTATGTTGTCCCATGATGATGATGATGTTGTTTCTCCGGCTGTGTGTTGTGATGATGTTGTTGCTCTAGCCTCCTGTTTTGATTATTTTGTTGCTCCAACCTCATGTTGTGATGATGTTTCTCCAGCCTCGTTCTGTTGATGATGATGTTGTTGATGTTGATGTTATTGATTTTATGCTAACTGATGTTGATGTTTTAGGTTCCAACTTCATGTTGTGAACAATGATGATGATGCCATTCCATCTCCATACTGTGAATTATGATATGATTGATGATGAGAAAAACTTTCGATGATTTATAGATATGTCAGTCAGTGTTCCAGATGATGTTGATTTTGTTTCCCTCTATCTCTCCTAATGATGTTGTAGAATACCCTTCTTGTTAAGGGGAAGTGTTGAAATATTGAAACTACAAAGAATACTCTAGTTATTATTGAGCTATTATCTTATAGATCAAACCCATTTTGTGGATTGGTCAAACCCTAATTATTATGTTTCTAATTAAGAATTCAGCCTTCGGGCCTAATTAAAGTGGTTTTAACCACTAAGTGAAGAAGTTGGACCTTCTTGATGAAGAGACACCACCCTAGCGCCTGTCAGCCAGTATAAATAAGAGTGGAAGGTGCCTCATTAGCTCACTCACTCAAGCCACACATCTAGTCTACAAGTTTGAAGGAATTTGCAGTTGCCAGTTGTCAGAAGAAGGAAGAGAGAGGCGCATTGCTCAGTGTTGTATATTTTCTAGTGTTTGGTTTGTTATCTTGGCATTGTATTTGCAATCTATATTAAGGAAATTTTTGTTGGATTTTCTTCCCCTTAAGGGTTTCCCAAGATAAATGTTGTGTATCTTGTGATTGTGTTTCTCTCAATGACCCTGCATATGTTATTATTATCTAGTAAATTGAAAAGAAACTTAATAGTTGCTCTAAATTTAATAAATAAAGCACTTGGTCTTTGTATCTCTTATGAGATAATAATACCAGGGTTTTGTGGCATATGGAAACCCTAGTGCTACTTGGAGTGCTTGATCGACTATAATGTTCACTTTTGTGATGCAAATGAAGGTGTCAAGGAGGAATTTCCAATGTGTCTTCTAGCTTATTGAGAATCTTTGGTGGAATGAACAGCTTCGATTAGGAGTGATTCCTAGCAAGAAGGAGTTGGCAGCTAAGGTTTTCTTATGGCTTTTGCAGCTAGGGTTTGTAGAACTTGACTTGTATTATATTGTATCAAGTTGTGATATGTACTTGTACTTGATGTTATATATATATATATGTGTGTGTGTGTGTGTGTGTGTGTGTGTGTGTGTGTGTGTGTGAAGTGTTATGTCTGTCCAAATTTTGTGTACAGACATATTTGATTTTCAACTTATGTTATCTTCTTAATTGGGTAGATTCTAGTGTTGGTTGTGCACATTGATTTGAAATGACATAAAGTTGAATTGATTAAGTAATTTAACACATATATAGAAGGTAAAGAAGAATATTTACTACTATTATAATCCAATGTAAGACAAAATTTCATATTTCTTATATGCCTGGAAAAATGTACCATAAGGGATATAGATTTGTGGTATACAAGTACACTTAAATTGTTTTTATTTTCATGCGATGCCTTATAAAACTAGGTTGAAGAGAAATAAATTATTTTTTTATATAATTTAATATTTCAAATCATCCTCAAGGTTGAAATTTCAAAGGAAAGAGATCTAGGAAAATACAAGTTTGAGGTAAAAGTTTTGGATTTGCATTGAAATTTATATTGTCAAAATTTCTACACTAAAGAGGATCAAGAAGAAAACAATTGAGTGGGACAGGGTAAAATACAGTATTCCTAGGAATAGATATGGAACCTAGAAGAGGATATTGGAAGTATATTCAAAGTCAATATGAGTGGTATCATTATTGAATAAGGATTAGGGAATGTTAAAAATTTCGAATTTTAAAAAAGAGCTCATAGAGTGGGAATAATCAAAATGGACCTAGAAGTGTTGGGCTAAAATATTGCATCATTAAGAACAAAAGTAGCCTATGAACAATTTGATTCAAGGGAATTGCAACCTACAAAAATAAAAAGGAGAATAATTTTGACATGGAATTTTTACCAATTTTCAATTCTCAGTGTGCCCATTTAAATAGGTATTGATTGTTGAACACAAGTTTAGGACAATATAATGAAATTCTTATTGTTTTTCACAACTCTCAAAGAAATAAGAGTAAAAAAATATAATTATCAATGGTCACATTGATATGAAACGTATTCATACACTAGAAAATGGATGGTTTTAGGATTAAACAAATCGTGATCAACGGTTTTTGAGACGATTGCAAAAAATATCTCAAATCTTCTCATATTTAAGGATTCTTTGGATTCATTATGCCAAATATCCACGTTGCTTGAATATAAAATGACCATCAATTACATAAACATTAAGAGAAAAATTCTTATATATAAATCATTTGTATGGATTATTTGTTAAATAAGCAAAAGAATTTGAAAATTCCCAAAGTTTTGTGCATGGAAATTTTGCACAAAATGTGATTTTTTTATTCAATCCAAGTCATTAATAGTTGGCCTAATTTTTCTTCAATGGTTACACATGTGAAAATTCATTATTTAAAAAACAAAAATTAAAATGATTGTTGAAACTTAAAACCATGTAGTAAATAAATATATTACTTTGTCAAGTTATTTATATGTATAAATCTTTGACATTAAATCATCAATCTGAGAGTTCATAGACTTCGAGATGCAAGCATAGGAAATGCAGGATCAAAGCCAAATCTAGCCTATGATAACAACTAATGTTTTCAAAACACGTTTTCAAATGCAATAAATTAAATCAAATGACAAATCGCCATAGGACCTATCATTGGGATATAAAAACAACTTAGTGTTATAAAGGCTCTAGATCACAATATTTCATGTGTGGATGTTGATGCAATCTTTTGTGATTATCTTACTAAATTTTCGTTTCTTTGATTAGTTCTTGTAGTGAGTGACGAAGCTGCAGGAAACCAAATCAAGGAAATACAAAGATAAAACACCTTATTCTTGCATTCACAAATATTTATCAAGATGGATTATGGCAATGCATACTATGTCAAGATGTGTTATCTATGCATAGATATGTTTCTAGTGAGATATGTTTTAATCAATGAATACTTAATATTTCAGTGTATGAAGGAATCAAAACATTTAAAATAAAAAATCAAACCTATGAACAATGACCAGTTCATTAGTTTCGGTCTTATTAATGTGCATGTGTTTCAATCTTTCACTTGGAAACCAAGTTTTCTTGCACTCGGAGAGATGATTAACTCATCAAACCAATGAATTATAATTAATGTAGCAACGGTAAAATATCATTCAAGATAATTTTCAAATCAGTCAATGAAGCATGAGTTAACTCTTGCAAGATGCTACTAACTTAACCCTAAAATTATTAGTAAGAAATGGAATCTGTAAACTAAGTTAAACACACAAATCAAATGATGAACCCTTACACTTGCATTCATAATTTATATGTTCAGAATAACAAGTATTTTATGATGTTGCTGCAAATCACATCGAAACAACTTATCTTTGTGTAAATATGACTCAAACAAGATCTTGGCATTCACCTAAACATATAAAAAACAAAGTATTGAAAACAAATTAAAACAAAATTCTATTTATTGTACTCAATCAAATTGTGTTAATAAAATGTAAAGACAAATGGCATTGAAATCAAGTGCTTGTTGGTGCAAAGTTGTCAAACCAGGTTCCTCTTCAGTTTACCAACAAAAGGGTACCGATGTAGTCTAGTACTTTGGCATTTTCATCTTTCCAAAAGGAAAGAAGTCTCACTCGAAGCACAATCAAGACAATGAAACTAAGGGAAGGGTAAGAAGAATGTTATACATATCTATAACCCATATATATCGTTACCATTCTAACACAAGATAGATTACTTATTTCATATCCTTAACACACCATACACTGATACATCAAAACACAACTATACAAAACATCCAGAAGTGATAAAGATATGTAATTCAGAATAAACAGAAACATAATGATATTTCATAGATACATAAAGTAATATAAACCAGGAGCATTTTCAAATTTTTATCCCCATTATCTTTCTATTATATTAGAAGTATTGTAAAATAATAATTTGCAACTTTACATTAATCATCTACCTACTCAACATCAAAATATCAATAGGTACATCTCAATATAATACTACAACTGCTAGTAATCGTTCGAAGCTCTTCCCTTACTAGCTACATTCTAGATATGGAGTACAGATCCAATTCTTTCCTCTTGTTCCTGTCTCCTATATTTCACACACTCACCCATTACAATACAGTACAATACAAAGAGATTCAATACACTTGGTTACTCTCTCTCCTTGAGAACCGGTATCCCTCTTCTCTTCCCTCTTCTCTTCTTGATTTTGGTGTAATTGTATTGTCTCAAAGCTGATTTTGCATTGGCTTCAGACTGTATTTTGTTCCAACATATTTTTGTTGTGTGTTTCCTTTCTTGGCCTTATTCACTTGATGGGTTGTCTCCTTCATAACTTGTTCATTTTTTTTTATCAAAACGAAGGGCCCAATAGGCCCCGACCACAATCCTTGACTCACCCCGGGTCAAGTATTTGGTTCTTCTGTGTTCTTTTCTTCGGATTGTTGTCCTTATGGGGCTTTTATTTATTCCACCTTGACTCCTTAAAATAAAGGGTCCAACTTTGGAACTATCTTGAGCACTTTTACTTTGACCTCCTAGAACTATTCAAGTTTGTCTTGCCACTTTCTGGCAAGCAATGAAGCTTATGCAATGAATTGTTGTGTTGCATTAAGGTTCAATTCCTTTGACTTGGATGCAATGAGAGCATTCCATTATGCATCTAATAATGTCTCAACCTGATGCATCTATAGGTATGAATTTTGACCAATAGTCCTTGAAGGCTCTTAGTTCCTTCTTTTCTAATGTTTGAGCTTCAAACAGAGCATTCAGAGAATTTTTCGCTTGTTGCATTTCATCAAAATTTTCTTGTTGATATAGAGGATCGTTTGTTTTAGTTTCTTCTTGATTGAGTGTTTGGATTTTGGTGCACAAGTATTCCAGTGCCTATTTGCGGTGGGTTATAACACCCATCCAGTTGTTGACTTCTTTGAATATGGTGGTACATTCGGTAGTCTTTTTGTGCAACAAGGCTCTAGCATTGTTGTCTTCCAGGACAACTCTTTCTAGATGTTGTTGGAGTTCCTTAGGTTGTGCCTCGGCCTTCAAGTTCATTCCCTGCAACTGGGTTTGAAGGTCCTCTACATGATATAATAGTACCTCCCATGCTTGTTGAACCAACCCAAGTTGTTCCTCTAGTGTTTCATTGGCATTGTATTTTGGCATATGAGGGGTTGATTTTCTTAAAGTTGGCTAGATCTCTGTGAGCTTTCCCTTCATTTTCTCCACTTTCTCTTCTTCCTGTATTTTCAAGTATTCTTCCTACATTATTTTTTTCTATTCCACCATTCCTTCATGTCACCAATACTCAGTTTTTGTTTCATCGTGGTGAACATGTTTCTCTAGGTGATCAGTTGAGGCTCTGATCAAGCTTATTAGTTGCAGTGTCAAAAAATGAGGGATCTCTTTGGACGTAACTATGGCCTCCAGCAGGAGTTTGATCTGAAGTAGAAGCTTGATGGCCATGGATTGCTCTGATGGTGTCTCAACTTATTCTTCTCCTTAGAGTGATCCTCGCAACTTTTTGGATAGTTTAGTCTTCAGGGATAACAGAAGCAAAGGGATAGCTTCCACATGCACTAAGTAGAGGTGTCACATATCTAAGCATTGGTTTGGATCTTGCAGTATGAGTTCCAGCTATTATTTTAGTGAGTTTGTGATTTATCCTGACTGAGTCTCTTATGGTGCTTGAGACTCTTCCTCCTTTTCCGTCTTTTCCTGCATTATTGGTGGAACTTAAGGGGTTTCACACTGATCCTTCGGGACTTATGTGTCGCTCTTTGTTACTAGAGACTATGAATCTAGGAGGGGGAAATATGGGAGTTGTGTGAGTAGTGGTGTTGTGGATGGTTGGATCTCTTGAAAGGGAAAATTTTGTGGAATATCAAGTTGCAATATAGTTTCTGGGGAATTTGGCGGTATGGGAAATGTGGTATCCATAGTTAGTGACGATGATTGTTTCTCGGTGACTATGGTGGAAGGTATACTGGGGTTATGCTCAAGGTAATTGATAATATGGATAACATTTTGGGCTCCTCGAGTGGTTTCTCGGGTGCAAGGTAGCGCAATCATTATAGGTTGTGGGTTGATGATTTTGGCTTGGTTGACTACCAGGGACACACTAGTTTTGGGCTTCTTGGCTAGAACCTCCTGTATGAATGCATAAGATAAAATTTCATTAATGGTTTTACTTGAGAAGATGGCCTTGTCCAAAATATTGGGCCATTATGGCAAAGGCCTCTTTGTCCTATGAAACTAGTGTTCTTCCTCTTCCTCTGATTCTAAGGTTGTTGGTGACTTTTGGGGATGTTATACCTTTCCATAGCTCGACACTACTTCTTCTATTGGATTCTTCTTCTTTAACAATTTTTGTGGCAATGAATAGTGGCCACCCGACTTGCGCAGGGTGTGTTTAACTCCTAGACAAGAAATAATTTCCTTGTCCAGTATCTCCTCATCCAAATAGAATGGTATGGGTAGTGTATGAAAGTATGAAGGCTTTGCATGCCTTATCCAGACGAAGATATAATGTTGGTTCAAAGAAAATGAGATGTTCCTTGTATGAAAATTCAGAAGCTCATGTGGTATACACATCCTTTGGGTGGTTTCAATCAATTGATTGTATCACTTTAGGAATGTAGCATTCTTGAACTCCATATTTTTTTAGTCTTCCCTTGCATTCCAAGACTCAAAAATATTTGTGAGGCGGCCTTTGTCGGCAGGTTCTAACTTTCTTCCTATCAGTGGTCTCCACTTTAGCATTGAAAAATCCAAAAGGAGATATCTATATATGAAGGTGTCTCCCTTCTCTTAAACTTCCTCACAAGCAATAAGGGGTTCTTCCAACAAGTAACTACACCAATTGAACATTGCACCATTTGTGCAGAAGTCAACCATTGATAGGGAATCCAGTGTACATTCACCCTTACAGTAAAAGCGCATGACCTTGCTAGAGAGCACGTAGCATGTCATTGTGATTTTCTCAAAGAGGATTGGTTCAATATTTGTTTTGAGACCCCCCCTCTATGTATGGAAGTGAACATATAAGTTAATTTCTCCCTTCTGATTTCCATGTTTGCTCGGTCCTTGAAATCATTTGGAGAAGTCTTCTCCCTCCAAAGATAATCCTATTATCTAGTGAATATCTTTGGCATGAATGGAGTATTGTCTTTCGATCCATAACATACAACCTGTTGTTCAAGAACTTGGTGCATCACGCAACTTCACCAATGGTTTCAAACACTGGGAGGTCCCGGAGGTTCGTGATTTTTGAGTGGAACAGATTCAAAAACTCATCTTTCGAGAGGAACTACACCTCCTTTTTTGGCCCAGATTCCATCTTGTAGAACACGTCGATGTTCATTTGTGGGAACAACGCCATGTCTGTGAGATCCAAGTCAAGGAATTTTGTCTGCTTGGATTTTCCATTGACATCGCCCAGAACCTCAATCCTAGGATCATAGAGCTCATAAGGACATGCTTATTTCAATACGAATCCTCTTCCTCCTGATATTCTTGTCATTTTGAAGATGGAGTGTGTAGTGTCACTTTTCGCAGCTCAGAGCTTACTCGCGCTCTGATACCAATTTGTAGTGTACCTTTTCACTACTGAGGTTTTCTGACCTCTCTGTTATCATTCTATACATGAATGTTTACATAATTCATACAGAATTATAACCACATGCATTTAACACAATTAAACACCCTCAATTCTCAGAGTAAAATATATAAGTTACTATTACAATTAAACAAGCCATAGAATTCAACAGCAATTCATTTACACAGCGGAAAACATGATAATATATACAGCACAGTCATTCCATCATGATTAAAGCATAATTTAAATACTTATCTTTTAACAGTTGTATAAGTCACCAACCAAGTGCAGGCCTTCCACGAACCTCCCAGCCTTAGACCACACTGTTCATCAGCTCAACAGTGGGTCACCCCCGAGCTGGGACCGAGCTCCACCCCAAGGCAAGGAATCCTAGGCTAGGCTGAGGTTACAGGGAAGATAGCACATACACAGTCACCAGGAAGAAAGCTCTCCCAGGAGAGTGCACCTTCTCTGTCACCTAGACAGTCCTTCGGCTGCAAGTCTCCCTTACCTTGGGTTACAGGAACAGACCGGACCGGAATTCTCCGGGCTCTATGGCAGCTACAGGGTTCCTTCCAGGAGTTCTCTTCTCCCTCTGTGCACTCTCTCACCTGGAGGAGTCGCTCACAGGCCAACAAGCCTCACGCAGTCCAGTACTGCGTGGTCACAACAACCCACGGAAAACACCGACAAATGCTTCCCAAACCGGTTCAGCGGTCACATGATTATCTCACGGAATGATTTCGGAACAGGCTTCATGCACAGGTTAGCTCATCTTTTCCCCAACAACCAAGGATTCTTCCACTTGAGTCCAACACAGGCTTAGTTTAGGGAATGCACACACGGAATTTCTCAGAGACAGACACAAAATCCACGCTCACTGGACGAGGTGTACACACATTCATCAAGGCAAACACATGATTTCATTTATGTCTCAGGATTACACGCGGGTCTCTTGCAGACTGGTTTCCCCATCTCTTTCCCAGGGCAGTTGGATCGAATGGACGAGAACCCCCTTCTCGGCTTAATTCGTCTGTTTTATTTGCATGCACCAGGGTTGACACTTGTCACCCTGGGAACTGCATGCGTTCCATCCGTACACCTTCCTCCCATCACTTGGGAAATCACGTGCCCTTCCAAAAGGACTTAGGATAAAAATAATATGCACATGGATTTTTAGGAAATAATATTAAAATATTATTCCATGCCTAAGCCCCCTAGGCTTAGCCCCTAGGCTCAACACTTAGCCCCTTTTCCCACCTTTCAGCCCCTAATTCCTTGCCCACTCTGTGGACGCTCAGTCCCCCATCACTCATTCATCATGGTCGGTCTACACCTGGAGGTGTTTATATTTTATTAATTGATCTACATACATACAAGTACATCAACAGGCTCCTGGCCTTCAACACTTAGGCTCCCTGGCCTAACAAAACACATAAGCCTACAGCTTATACAAAACTTGGATCACCAGCCTATAGAACGCATTTACAATTCTTTGCATAAAACATGATCTGTAACGGGGCTCGGCCTTGGGGACACTACAGAGTGCTAGTAGAGACACTAGATCGGGAACTAGGTGGCAATCTACTTCTCAGAATGCACTAGGATGCAGGGACTCAACAGGAAAAGACAACTAGGTGAATAGAATGGCGTTCTGAACAATATTACGGAGTATTATAACTAAGTTAATAGGATATACCATTAATTAATCATCAATGAATGAGTAATTAGGCTAGCAGTGCCATCTATGGCAGAGATGTGTGACGAGACTGATAATGGGGTAAGATCTTCTAGTCGGATAATGACTTTAATGGGTCTCTTACTTAACACATGGTCAGCGTGAGGGTATTATTGTTTTAACATTTGAGAATCGTGGCCATATTAGCGATAGTATCTACATGCACTTTTAATTTTGATACTTGATGGTTCATGCTCACAGTTCACGGCAGTTCCATAAAAGCTACAATTGGAAATGACATAACTATGACTTAGTCATTAATAAAGTTCAAAATCGATTCTACCCTGGACACAAAGATTTTCAAGTGTTTTTACTTGTATGGATGAGTAGATTGAAGACACATAGGATAACGCTTTGTTGTGTAGGCTTGTTACAAAAAAACCTAACGATGAAAATGAGACGAATATGTCATGGCGCTCCTAATCACACTCTAGCATTATTACATAAAACAAAATTCAACATTGCTACAAAACTCAACAAAAAATCAAAGTCTACCTATTATACAGGCTCCATTGGATTGGATCAACCATTTTTCTTGTTAAGTGTGGGTATTGTAGGGTTTCATGTGTATGTCATTCACCCACCCTGGTTGAAGGACACCATCCAATTGCACTAGCTTGACCACACTAGACTATCTAATCTCAGCCACTAGGAATGGCCCTAACTAATGCATGTGTAGCTTGCTTGGATGTTTCTGGTAATTAATATCATAGAGTAGTACATTATCACCTTACACAAACCTCTTAGTCTTCATGTGTTGATTGTTCCAAGCCTTCTGCCTAGATTTTTCCACTAACTGATGGAAATCATCAAGGAACCTTGCTTCTTCCAGTTCATGCATGTTTGCAATCCTTTGTGCAACTGATGTGTCATCCATCATGTATGTAGCTTGATATATATAGAGACTAGGGGTAATAAAATATGTAGGTACAATAGATTCCTTCCCATAGACCAACTGAAACAAGGTGTACTTGTTCAACTTCTTTGTGGTAGTACTGTAAGCCCGTAGAACTGTTGGAACTCTTTCATCCCAGTCCTCCCTATTTTCACAGCACAACTTTGTCAGTCCCCTCTTTAGAATCTTGTTGAGTGCCTCTATTGTTCCATTATCTTGTGGATTATAAGGACTACTCTTATGGTGTTGAATACTAATTGTGTCATCAATGTTACAATTGTGATGCTAATGAAGTGGCTCCCTTGATGACTAGTCAGGCTCCTAGGACATCCAAACCGAGCAATAATATTTTCAAATATAAATCTAGTGGTTGTATCTATTGAAAAATCATGGACTAAGTTTTCTTCAGACCACCACGTAAGATAGTCTATTGCAATAATTATATATATGTCCTTTGAATGTATTGTGGGCAGGTTAATTGGTCCAATAAATTCAACAACCCACTTCTCAAAGGCATGCATCTCCCTAACCAAATGAAGAGGTAATTCGTCTATGCATGATGGCTTCCCTACTCATTGACAAACATCGCAAGACCTAGCATATACTTAATCATATTTGAATAGAATCCCCCACCATAATCTGGCTTGGAGAACCTTGTGTGTTGTATATTTCCCTCCTACTTGCCCTTCTGCAACTCCATTGTGGCATTCCCATAGGATATCTATCCTTTCATGGTTTAGGACACACCGTCTGAGAATGATATCAAGTCCCATATTACAAAGTTGGAGTGCAATAAGTTGGTAATATATTGTGTGAACTATCAGGTGCCTCTTCTAGGCTGTGGAATAATTCTTTGGGAAAGTCCATGTACTGATGAAAGAAGAAATCTCTTTGAGATATTCTGGAATGGATTCAATCTGGAACAGGTCTACATCAGGGAGTTGGTCATCCAATGCTCCTCCACTTTCTCTTGATTCCAGTCTTGACAGGTGATCCGGTCCTATGTTACATCTTCCAGGTTTGAAAATTACCTCAAAGGGAAACTATTGAAAGAGTAAGAGCCACCTGCAAATCCTTCCTTCAAGAATAGTATTATTGACAAGGTATTTCAACGCAGAATGGTCAGTGAAAAACTTAAAATGAGAACCTAGTAAATAGTGTCGAAATTTTTGCAACGCATAAATCATAGCCAAACCTTCCCTTTCAGTTGTTGTGTAGTTGTTTTCAACTTGAGACCGTTTTTTGTTGGAAAATTATATAGGGTGATCAATAATCCCTTCCCTTGGTTGCGCTAATATGGCTCCTAGTGAAACACCCAATGCATCCACGTGTACATGGAATTCAATTCAACAATTTGGTTATATAAGGATTTGTGCAGTACTGAGATTTTCCTTGAGTGTATCAAACACCTTGTCACACTCAGTCATCCACTGAAATGCTTGGAAATTCTTCAGTAATTTCTCCAATGGTGTTTTAATCCTGGCATATCTTTTGATGAACCGACAGTAGTATCCTATATTCCCAAGCATCCTGCGCAACTTTTTTTCACTTGTAGGTGGTTGCATGTTCAGGATAACCATAACTTTAGTTGGGTCTACCAGGAATCCTTTCCAGAAAACAATGTGGACTAGCAGGTTTCCATGCGGTACACATAAAATACATTTCCTCGATTTTAGAGATATCTGTAACTCCTAACATCTATCAAACATCAACAGGAGTATCCCTATGTTCTCTTTCAGCAGACTGTATATCATCTAGTCATCCATGTATACTTCTAGGAACTTGTGTATGAAATCGAAATGATGAAATAAAAATCTTGGAGAAGACCGCAGGGGAATTCTTTAGGCCAAAGGGAATTACATTATATGTGAATGACCCCCACTCAATTATAAAAGTGGTCTTATTCTTGTCATCGTCTGAAATTATGACCCGATGATACCCCAAGAATCCATCTATAAATGAATATGCATCTTTCCCTGCAACCTGATATAATACCTCATCATTGAAGGTTTTTAAAAATGGATCGTGTACACATGTGGAATTCAAACTCCTATATTCAACACATACCCAAATGGACTCAGTACCCTTTTTTCTATGTATTTCTATAGGGTTAATCCATTATGCTTCTTCGACCAGAAAGATTAGTCCTGTCCTAAGCATTTTTTTTCTATTTTGATATTTTCTTTTAACTTGGGATTGAGACGATATGATTTGTGATTCACAGGTTTTGAGTCAGGTTTTAGCTTGATATTCATCTCTCCCATGGTTCCTTTTATTTCTTTCATTTCTAAAAATGTTTTCGGGAATAGGTATTTGTATTCCTACAATAGACTCTAGATTTCATTCATGATTTGCTCATCTCATTAATCCCCTATAGAAGTTATCTTAGGATGGTCTCCACTCCCTATGTTCACTTTCTGCAACTTTAGAGGATGGGTATAGGTGCTACTTGTATGAATAGGTGTAGCATCCTAGATTTCCCTAGTTCCCACAATTTCTTTAATATTGAGGTTCCTCGGTTCTTCAACTTCATTAGTTTCTTCCAGGTCTTTATCAACTTTACAGCGGGCTACTGGTATTCTGATAGGGTTGTGATCTTGGTTTTAATGAAGCAAATGGGCATGATCAGAACATATTATTGGGTTTGATCTCGATTCACGATCATCAGTAAATAGTGTATCCCTAATTCTTTGAAGGATTAGGTGGATCTCAGGAGTCTTATCAGTAAAAGAAAAGTCTCTACAAAATTGGTCTTGTAGTGTCTACCATTGTTTCATTTGTATTTTGGTCTCTTCATGGATGTACCATGTTTTTTGAATTGCACCTAATGAATGGAAAAATAAGTGAACCCATAACTGATATGATACTTTCGCAACTTTCCATCACATCATGCAATGCTCAACATGCATTCTGGGGTCAAACTTCCCATCGAACAGTTGTGCTTCACAAAAATCCATGTTAATCTCTATTATTACTTGATCACTTCTGAGAAATATGTATCAAATGGCTCTCTTTGCATCCTCCCGATCTAGAAGTGAAGCTTTGTGAGTGGCCCACCACCTAGTTGGGTACCCTTCAAGGCTATGTCCATAACCAATATCCTTTGCTCTGATGCAACTTTTCCATCTATAAACATGAGAAAACTATTCAAATATGAAGTATTTTCATATGTTAGGTGATCTCTCATCTTAGTTCCAATCCATCTCGTTTCCCTGCTAGTTGTGCAATGTCTTGAAAATATTTCATATGATCCCTACTGCCAACTGTCAAAATCTAGTTTTGATTCCTCATCAACTAATTTTATACTCCTCCAACTTACAAATCCATTTGCAGTGGGTTTGATGTAATCCGGATTCATCCATGTTGTTATGGTGTATAACTATCAAGAACTTATGATTCCATGTTATTATCAATTAGCTCAATATATCTAGGACCGATGTATGGATCTAAGGGTTGGATTACTTTTACTCCATCTGCTTCAAACATCATAGTGTCCCTCTTTAAGTCAATGAAAGCATAATTGTCATAATCCCTATCAATTCCTAATAAGGCAGGGTAGGGGTCTTCATCTCTCGTGATTTCAATCACTTCAAAATCAATTATCATTTTAACTCCTACAACATATACTTCCACATATTTCAGCCTTCCCACTGGAAAAATGCAGTATACCATTCTCAGTTGGATGGGGGAATAGACTAACTGAGGTTTCCCTAGAGCCTCCCAAGTATTTTTGGGTAATATGTTAACATCTGAGCCTGAGTCTAGCATGACATATTTAATTTCAAAGTCATCTAACTAGGATTCAAACCTAAATTCTTTTCCAGTTCACACCTTCCTTCTTTGTACTATCTGTGTATTATTCTTAGGGAGGTTGGTGGTTGTATTAGTCTTTGGGGTTCCCTCATCCCCCAAGATTAGGTAGAAGGTGTTTCACAACTTCTCAGAAATTTGTTCATCTCCCAAGATCTCAGAGAATAATTGAAACCAGAGGTTCATTAAATTTTGAGACTCGTCACGGGGTCCTCTTGAATTTACAAGGTCTCAGGGTGTAGGAGGTGAGGCAGGAGATTGAGAGGTATTGGGTTGAAGGGTGAATTTAGGATGGTTTTCTCTTATTTCTAGAGAAGATTCTCCTTTAAATATTTCTACTGCATCTTTGAAAAATATTTTTTGTTTCAAAGAATCATACTTATTATCCTTGGGAGCTGCTTTTAAGATCTTGGGTCGATTGCCTGCATCTATGTCAATTTGTTCTCCTCGACGAGTTATGATGTTGAATTTCGATAACCTATATTCGACTTCACTCCTGAGTTCATAGCCTATGAAATTATCTCCTCTTTGATGAGCCCAGTCCTCCCACTTTGTGATCAGATCCAGACACTCTCCAGTTGTGTGGGCATTAGTTATGTAGTGTGAACACCATGATCTTCTCGGATGAGGACAGTGTCTGGCCATATGTTCTTGTTCATCACAATTGTAGCATTGACCTGGTCCTCATCCTCCATTCCTCCATCCTCAAAATTTGTCTACACCACCACTTCCCTGGCCTCTTCCCAGGCCTTGGGGTGTTTTGTTTATACTAAATGCAGTCTGGTCCAGTCTGTCTGCAAGTGCATCTAACTCCCTACATTGGTATGTAGCATGCATTGTGGACCCACATAATTCACAATGTGTTGTATTGGTTGCGGTTGAGTACTTCTATAGGATGGGGTAGTGTCTTGGTGCCTTCCCCTGAGTCTGAAAAATTTCACAGTATTCGGTTGTCTGAGTGGGTTCAGAAATTGGGAAAGTGTTGTATTGAATTGTTGCATGAAATGGCAGAGTTGTCGATAACTACACAAATCCTCCCATTGGTCTTGTAGGGGGGTGGAAAATTCCTCTTATTCACGAAAAAAAAAATCGCCATATGCCCCTCTATGTAACATATTGTACACCAAACTTGAGGTCGTGCTAGATTGAGTAGAACTAATTCCTGGATCTTCTTCATGAGCACAGATATCTATCCTTGGAGATTCAACATGTGTGAATCTACCGGAGGTATGGTTATCCTCAGGCTCTGTATGTATCCCACCATGGCTTCAATCTTCATTGATTGTTCCAAAGCCTTTGTCAATGTGGCTATTCTCTTTTGCATCAATGGGATTCATGTCAAGGGTAGAAACCCTTGGATGTACCATTCCCTTTGATGTTCTTCATGAATTGGGTGTGCCAATCTCCTAATAGTGTCCTTAAAATTATGATTGTATTCTCATGCGGACTCCCCCTCTCTCGTTTGAATATCATGCAACTCAGAGAGAGCTTATTGTTTTGACTGAGGTAGCTTGAATTCGAAAATGAATTTATGACACACCTGGTCAAGGGTAAAGGCATGTCTTTGTACTCCAAGCTCAATATCCTTCATGTACCATTTGATGGCCGTCAAGGTAGTATGGAATTATACTAACTTGTTCTGATCTAAGGTTCCTCTGAACCTCTAGATGGCCTCACATAGAAACCAATGATGTTCTACATCCTCATCCCCCTTACCCCATAATTTTGGGTATCGGGCGATCAATCCTCCTATGTTCCCAACCATTTTCGGTGTTCTTGTTCCTATCAAAATAAATCCTAATGGCCCTAGTTTTGATTTACCAAGAGACCCTACTATCCTCCCATTGTTTACGGTTGTTGATCTTTCTTAACTAACTGAGTTCAAAAAAATAGGATTGGCATCAGTATGAGGTACTGAGCTTACATAGGCTATTGAAGGCACCCGGGAGATGGGTGACTCGGGGGATGGTTTTACTGACTTTTGGGCAGGTTTCTTTGATATGGGGGGTCACATTTTTTTGTACCAGAGTAACCTGCTTCACCTTGTGGTTGACTCCTCCTGAGTTCAAGGTTGAATCTTCTCTATCTTCCACAAGATCTAGACATCCTTCATCCTCCTTTTCTTCTAAACCTTCCTCATCTCGTCTGCTCTTCGTGGTACTTCTCTCTTTCTGCGCTTCTCTTTCCTACAATATTAGACTGGCCAGTCTTTCTTGTCTTCACGACTTTCACAACTCCTCTGACTTTCTTTCATCCATTCCTTCGGATCTGATTTCTTTCTGCAACACTTCAAACTACTTCACTTCTCTCTTTACCTTTCCCCGACACCATTTCTCAACTTTGGCGGCTCTCCACAAGGCACACTCAATTGCTTATATTTTCTCTTTCCCCATCTATCAAATAACTCGTTCCCCTTCTTAGGTCATGAACCTGCCCCAATATTGCCCCACCCTAAGTGCATGGGTTTAGGTTACCATATCATGCAAGGGAAAAACTATCATCCCTCCTCCACCAAAAAGACCTTTATCCAAAGGGTAATTTCCCTTAGTAATCTTCCTCGTGCCCCTTTCTTGAATATTTCTTCGGCTCGTGAAAAATACTGGTGGTTCTCCATTGCAAACTCGATGATATAGCCTTCCAAGGACATGTCAACCCAGAAATCCATTGCTCGAGTAATATGGAGATCCAGTCGGTGAAGATTTGCTAGCTTTTCTGTATCCCAAGAACCAATTTTGTTTACCTATTCTTTGAATTCGGGTGCTTCTTGTAGGAGATCTACCCACGGGAACAACTTTTCTAGGAATTCTACCCAGAAAATCTCAACTGGTCACTTCATATTTCCGAGTAGAAGACAAAATCCTTGGGGGAGTCCCATTTCATATTTCGTAACTCCTCTTCCTTCAATATGAACGCATCACACTTACGTTCCCACCATTTTCGAACATCAAACTTGTGGATCCGTGGAAGCATTCTCCCTACAAGTTCCCTTGTAAAATCAGGGTCCCGGCAACAGAACAATTTTGTTGGCACAAAGTTGTTAGAACAAGGTCCTCTTCAGCTTACCAACAAAATGATATCGATGTAGTTTAGTGCACTGAAATTTTCATCTTTTCAAAAGCAAAGAAGTCTCACCCAAAGCACAACCGAGAAAAAAGAGCTCAGGGAAGGGTAAGAAGAATGCTAACAGATCTATAACCCATCTATATTGTTACCATTATAACACAAGATAGATTACTCGGATCATATCCTTAACACACCATACACAGATACATGAGAACATAACTATACATAACATCCAGAAGTGATAAAGATATGTAATTCAGAACATACAACAACATAATGATATTTCAAAGATACAGAAAGCAATATAAACCAAGAGAATTTTCAAAATTTGATCTCCATTATCTTTCTATCATATCACAAGTCTTGGAAAATAAGCATTCGCAGCTTTACATTAATCATCTACCCTACTCAGCATAGAAATAGCAATAAGTACATCTCAATACAATACTACAATTGATAGTAATCGGTCTATTATCTTCCCTTACTAGCTACTTTATAGATCTAGAGTACAAATCCAGTTCCTGCATATTGTTCATCTCTCCTATCTTTCACACACCCGCCCGTTACAATACAGTACAATACAAAGAGAGTCAATACACTCAGTTCATATCCCTCCTTAAGAACCTGTAGGCCCTCTTCTCTTCTTTATTATGTTGTAATTGTGTTGTCTCAAAACTGATTATGCATTGGCTTCAAAGTATATTATGTTCCAACGTCTTTATGTTGCAAGTTTCTTTTCTCGTCCTTATTCACTTGATGGGTTGTCTCTTTGATAACTTGTGCAACTTATTTTATGAAAACGAAGGGCCCAACAATGCTCATACCACACAACTTAATCTAATCTCGAGCTCTACAACTCTGACTTCAACAACTTATAAATGAAAGAGTTATTGAGTGAATTGATGTGAATAAAAGAACGTAAATAACTAAGAAATATGTTGAGGCTAGGCGTTATTTTTCGATCTTTTCAGGGTGGATTTTAATTTATTCGGGAGTCTAGGGTTCTTCCACATGAGCGTCCAGGTGCCTCTTTTTCGACTGACCAAATAACGTGATGGGATATTCGTTGGAATGTTTCTTGTTTTTTCTTCTGATCATCGGATTTTATTTTTTTTAATCTCCATGATGGATGACTATGGCCTGAATACCCCAAGAAGCGATACAATTTTTGCGCAAAGATCGAATATTAAATATAGGCCCATCGATATGTCCAGTATTCTTCACGATGCAACCGTCGATGCACCACCTTTACGGAATGAAACTTTCCACAATGCATCCGACGTTGCCATTCCTACGACTGGTAATCCGAGCTCTGTGACACATCGTCAGGATTGGTTTCGCATAATGTGAATACTTCACGCAAACCCAGATACGCCCTAAAACCTCAGCGGGAAAGGTCCAAAATGGTTGTCGAGGATGATATTTCCCTGGATGACATTCCTGTTCTGCAAGAAAAATATATTGTTAGTCGTTTCATTGGAAAACAGATCGACTCATCGGCCCTCAAAGGATGGCTTCATTATAACTGGGATCTATTTTTGGATTCCATGCCTAAGTTTCACGTCTTGGTGCATGGTTGGTTCTATGCGATATTATCTTCGACAGATGAGGTTGATAAAATCCTCACAAATGATTGGTCTTGGGGACCTTCTAGTCTCTCCATTCAGTGATGGCATATGGATTTTGATGTGATTCAACAATCGATGAAAACTCAAAATGTTTGGGCCCTTTTTCCTAGACTACCTATTATCTTTTAGAATCCATCATTTCTTGAATAAATTGGAAATCGTATTAGGCGCTTTGTGTATGTAAAGGAAGATTGATTTATCAATCCTAACCACAGAGTCACATGGGTGTAGGTGGATGTTAATATGAAAGATGGATTACACGAAGACATTGAACTTTGTTTTCAAGAAAGTTCATGTGTAACATCCCCAACATCCAACTAGCCTATGCTACATAAAAATTTTGAAATGTATGCAAAATTTAAACATATATAGACATAAATTCTTGTGGAACTTTATATATATAACTTAAAATAGACGCATACATTCTGCAAATGCAAAGATTCATATAGAATAATAATAAAAATACACATGCAACACACACAAGAAAAACGCATAAAAATAAATGCATAAATAATAATGCAAAATGTAATTTAACACATAATTAACACTTATCTTGGTAAAAATGTCACCAACTGTGTATAAATGGATTCCTAACCAGGTTGATGTATCTCAAACAAGAGGAAAAAACTTCGTCACAGGTGCCGACTCAAACTAACAACCTACAATCCCTCATTCCTCACATGATTGTCCCACCCCAGGAAGTGTGCCCCTTCTCTACTCAACAGTCCTTCAGCTGCCCCACTTCCTTTATGGGGCTTCAGCAACAAGCCAGAAAGGAAGTCTCAGAGCCCTGTAGTTGCAGTTTGGGACCTTCGGGAAATCAATTCACAACAAATCTCTCACCTCGAGAGAATTGCACACAAGCCTGACAACCCGCCTCTTCAGTCCAGCTCCCAAGATAACCATGTACAGATACATGTATGGGTATTGGTATAGGTACGGATACAAGTACAATAAGGTATGAAGGACAATTGAATGAGTGAGTGAATAATGATGGAATGATAGGAAAATGAACTAAGTCCAAGCTATATGTATGCATGTTCCCAACTTGACACTTGTCATGTTGGGAACTACTTTGGCCCACTTGTCCCCATCCTTAAAACTTAGGATAAAATAATTGTACACACTTTATACTTTAAGAAATATTAATGTAACATTCTTTTTTGGATTAAGCTCCCTAACTTAGCCCCTTATCCTTAACTTTTATCCCCCTTTCCCCAACTAGTGGAGTTTAGTTCCCCATACTCTTTTATCATAGTCGGTCTACATGCAACGATGTATAATATTAATGATATGAGTATTTACATATACAAAAATAGGCCCACTAGCCTTTAGCATCTAGGCTCTCCATCTTAATCATCACATAAGCCTCATAGCTTATAATAACTAGCTCACCAGCCTATAAAACACAACATATACACAAAATATTCTTGGCCTCAAAATCACGCGCACTTAAATTTGTTACGCACGGTATCCTAGAATGTACACACTTCATCATCTTAGTGCGTAGTACATGTGCGCACTATACCATGGAAGGTGGATGCAAAAATGATATCAAACGGCTCACCAGCTTAAGTACATTTGCATTTACATTTACAGGTGGGGTTCGGCCTAGGGGTATTACATCATGGATTCATAAGATAGATTATTGGCACCTTCTAGTTCAATTATTTTCCTACCATAAGGTAGGTCATATTTTTTAAGCATGTCCATACAATATAAAATTTTCCTAACCACCAAGGAAAAAGTGGATCAAAAAATTGACAGTGAATCATTCACAGGATTCACAAGAAAATCCAATTTTGAAGGTTGCAAAGAGGAAGGAAATGCCATAAGTCGTTGTACCCCCTACAAAGGATATTTCAATTGAAAATCATTTGGATTCATCCAGTATGAAACCGACTCCTTTTTCCATGCATATGTGTGAAGTAATTTTCAATGAAGAAAAAAATAATTTTAAGGGGAAGAAGAATGAACAAAAATTAGTTTTAACGAATGTTTCTTATATAAATTTGGCTACTACATCGCAGTTTCACTATGATTACCCTTGTCATTCGCCTAACATCCCTTTGGTAAATTT
>ML779067.1:204256-221264 GCA_009831015.1 Picea engelmannii | reverse complement strand
TTATATTTTATTATCCAATTCTTATTTAATACTTTATTAATTAATTAATTAATTAATAATTAAATCAATCATTAACCATATTAATTAATGAGTTAATTATACTTAAATTAATCATAATCAAGAATAACTAATTAATAACAAATGATTAGTTAAGGTTATTTTAATAAATAAATATAGTTTAGCTAATCTTTTAGGATTATATTATTAAATTAATTATACTTAATAATCAAGGGTAGTTACAAAAATGTTGAAGAACTTTTGGACTTCTGAATCCCTAGAGTCTCGAAGTCACGAAGCATCGAAGTGACATGGCTTGGTGATGTCACTTGGGGTGACGTGGACACACAAGATGCATGCCATGTGTTAGTGAGTTTTGTGCTTTTGAAAGGCTGATTTTGTAGTTAGAACTTGACATGTGTCACCCCTCATATTGGGCCATGTGTCTACTTCTTCGAATCTTCCACGTAGTACCCAGGTGTGCAGTACTAAGTGGACTCAAGGAATTTTTGAATTCATTGTTTGGAAGGAATGAAGTGAGGAAGGAAAGAGAGGATATTCGATGGGTCGACACTTCAAGAGATTGATAGTGAAGTTCCTTAGAAACCGTCGAAGCCCAGAGTCCTGAAGCTCCTATCCACCATATATTTGAATAGATAATGCAGATCATTGATCCACCGTCCTTTGCGAATTCTCCAGTTCGGTGGTCTGGGATGTTTGTGATGTGCAGAAAGGAAACCTATGAAGATCTGGAGCCTTGAATTTCCAAGGCTCTAGATAAGCACCTAAATGTTAGCGTTGGGTCACATCCCTTGGTCACATGAATTTGGGGGCCGAAGAAAAGGGGCTAGCACCCAAAATTTTGTTTTAAAAATAGGAAAGAGGCTTAGAGAGGGAGCCCGTGGGATTTTTAATTGTACATAACTACACCTAAATAAGTAAGTAAGGCATGTAAACCTGAAGGAAGGATCCAGAATGGATCCAAGAGATAATTCGACTCTGAGTTGGAAGAATCCATGTACAGGATTAAATCACTGAAAGGACAAATTGTTCAAATATCCATAAGGTCCTGCTCAAAACTCAGAATTGAGCATGGAAGCAAGAATTGGAAAGGTCTTGAATAGTGGAAGATAATTGTTAACCTAGAAATTGGATATGAACAGTTAATTTCTTAGGAAATCAATAGAAAATAATTTTGATATATAATAATGAATCTGAATGGTTCATTTTTTCATGAAATTATCAAGAATAGTTAGCCGAGAAAATTTTTGTTGGCTTCAATTTTTTGCATAATTAATAGTTTTCATATCAAAGTCAGCACATAGTGCAGAGTGATGGAGGATAATCAGGTAGTATTCATTCATGAAGATGAAATCAAAGGGTTGAATGTCTAGTTGGGTATGGAAGGAACGAACTCCAATGGACATGGAGGAGGAAAGGAGGAAGGCATAAATCTAGCAGAGACCCTCAGAAAATTGCAGACAATTTTCCAGAGCTACAAGGCTGATAATGAGAGGCTTATGAAAGCCAAATAGCAGCAGAAAGACTTCAACATGAATTTAATTTAGAGCCTAGAAATAATTGAAAAGAAGTTGGATAAGAAGAGTGGCTCCAGCAAATCAGGAAGTCACGAGACCCCTGAGAAGAAGGGAAGATAAAGGAGTGGTAGCAGACATCACCATCACTCCTGAAATCATTCCCATAGGAGATCACACAGTAACTCAAGTCCATCCCATGTCAAGAAGCATCATAGGAGGTCTTGGGTGGATGAGTTGAAAGGAGAAATGAATAATATCAAACCTCCTACTTTTTATGGAGCACAATAAGGATGAATATGATGAGACATGGTTGCTAGGAATGAGGAAATACTTCCAATTGCATAACTATTCTTCTCATGCAGAGGGAAGAATTTCTATCTATCAGTTAAAAGGAAAGGAATCCATGTGGTGGGATTATCTTATGCAAGTGCAACACATCAGGGAGAAAAATGTGACTTGGAAGGAATTCAAGAGGCATTTTGAGAAGAAATATCTGACCAAGAGGTATTATGACAAAAATATGAAAGAGTTATTTGAACTCAAATTGGGTAGCATGACCATTGAGGAATATGAAAGGATATTTTTAGAACTGTTGAAGTATGCCTCCTTCATCAAGGATAAGACAATGAATATTCATAGGTACCTGAGTGCGATTCCATATTTCATCAATGATAAGATCCAATATGATGATCCCAAGACTTTGGAGGAAACCATAAGGAGATCAAAATTATTATATGATCAGCATAAAGGAAAGCCTAATTTCTAGAAGGCTTGGGAGGAGAAGAATAATTTTAATAAGGAACAGAGGTGGAAGGGGAACAAGCCTCCAATTTTCATAAACAATCCTCAAGGACGACCATATTTTAGAGAGCACATAATGGTTGAGGTGGGTGTTAAAAGGCCAAGGAAGACACCCATTCAATGTTGGGGTTGTAAAGGAGACCATAAGTATAGATAGTGTCCTCACAAAAGTGACAAAGTGAGATTTTTTCATAATGTACAGCAAGCAGAAATAGTGGAGGACATGGGGAGAAGTGTACCTAGGATCTATGCAGCCCTAGAAAACAAGCAAGCAAAGCTTCAATCACATATGATTGAAGTAGAAGGTATGATCAATAACCATGCCTTTATTATTTTAATATATTCATGAGATAGTGATAGTTACATAGATCCTAAAGTTGTGGAAAGATTTATATTTCCAAGAAGCAAGCATGAGAAATCTTGGATGGTATAGTTGGCTACAGGGGCCAAGAGAAAAGTTGTTGAGATGGTTAATTCATGTCTAGTGTACATGAATGGGATAAGTACCAAGGAATATTTGAACATCCTTCCATTGGGCGCATATGATTGTCTAATTGGTATGGATTGGTTGGACCAACACCATGTTGTCCTAGACTGTCATAACAGGGAATTTACTTTCCTGGATAAGGAAGGGAACCCAAGAGCAGCCCAAGGAATTCCTAGGGTAGTCATTGTCTGAGAGATCTCAGCAATGCAGTTGAAGAATTGTTGTAGGAAGGGATGCTAATTATTTGCAACCCATATGGAAGAATCACCTATGGATAAGGTGCCAAATCTGGAGGATCACTTAGTCCTGAAATATTTTGAAGATGTGTTCAAGGAGATACTAAGACTACCCCCAGAGAGAGATATTGATTTCTCTATAAATTTGATGCCTGGAGTAGATCTAGTATCAAAGACTCCCTACAAGATGACTACACCAGAGCTGAAAGAGTTGCAAATGAAACTTGAAGAGATTTTGAAGAATGGGTATATATGCCCAAGTGTGTCACCTTCTGGTGCCCCAGTCTTATTTGTGAAGAAGAAATATGGGATGTTGAGATTGTGCATTGACTTCAGACAATTGAACAAGGTAACTATAAAGAAAAGTATCATTTACCAAGGTTTGATGATATCTTTGATCAATTAAAGGATGCAAGGATATTCTCAAATATTGATCTTAGGTCAGGATATCATCAAGTAAGGATGAGAGATGAGGAAATCAGCAAGACTTCCTTTAGTTCATGGTATGGTCACTATGAATTCATAGTGGTGCCATTTGGGTTATCAACTGCACTAGTTGTTTTCATGTGCTTGATGATAGGTGTTTTCCAGGAATACTTAGACAAGTTTGTCATTGTATTTTTGGATGACATCCTCATGTATTCCAAGTCAAAATAAGAACATGAGCATCATTTGAGGATGGTGTTACAAGTGTTAAGAGAGCACCAGATGTATTCCAAATTGAGAAAGTGATCATTTTATCAAAACATAATTCATTATTTGGGGCATATCATATCTGAAGAAGGGATAGTAGTGGAATCTAAAAATATTGAGGCCATTAAAGGGTGGACAGCACCAAAGAATGTGACGGAATTCATATCCTTCATGGGTCAAGTTGGCTACTACAGAAGGTTCATTGCAGGTTTTTCGAGAATTTCTCACCTAATCACTTCCTTGCAAAGGAAGGGGGTGAAGTTTCAATGGACAACAGAGTGTGAAAGGAGTTTCTAGCAATTGAAGTAGTTGTTAACCGATGCTCCAATTATGAGGATTGATGATTTGAATGAATATTTCATGGTTTGCATCGATCCATGCAAAGAAGGAATTGGTGGAGTCCTCAGTGAGGATGGGTTTGTGATATGTTTTGAATACAGAAAATTGAAGGAGCATGAAAGGATCTATGCCACTCATGATTTGAATTTGGAAGTCATGATGCATGCCTTGAAGAAGTGGAGGCACTATCTCATGGGAAAGAGGTTTGATCTTAGGACAGACCATAATGGTCTGAAATACTTGTTTGATCAGCCAAATTTAAATGCTAGGCAGAGCAGATGGTTGAAATTCCTATGTGATTATGAATTTGATATTAAGAACATCAAAGGAAAGGAGAACAAAGTGGTTGATGCACTCAGCAAGACTAGAGTGAATGAACTGCATGCTATAACCATTATCATGTATCAAACTGATCTTAAAGGAATAATTTATGAGGCTGCAAAAGTAGATTTGCAGTACTTGGAATTGGTACCAAAATTGCAACAAGGTAAAATGCAGCAAAAAGTTGAATATTATGAAGTGGGAATTGATGGAATTCTCTTGTATAGGAAAAAAATTTATGTACCCAATTCTCATGAATTTAGGAGTACAATTTTAAAAGATATGCATAATGTACCTTATGTTGGACACCCAGGATATCATAAACCAGTTACAACAGTCAAGAGCCAATATTATTGGCCAAGCATGAAGAGAGAGATTTTTGAATACATTGCTAAATGTTTGGAGTGTCAGAGGGTCAAGGTGGAGCATAGACACCCAGCTGGGTTGTTGCAACCATTACCCATTCCTGAGTGGAAGTGGGAAGTGGTGACAATGGATTTCATCACCAAATTTCCCAGAACAAGCAAGAATCATGATGATATGATGGTGGTAGTGGACAAGCTTACTAAAGCTTCCCATTATGAAGGTTACTCTCAAGGAAACCAATGTTGTTGATATTTATATGATGGAAGTAGCATGCTTGCATGGTATACCCAAGACAATTGTGTTTGAAAGAGACCCAAATTTTACCTCAAAGTTCTGGAAGGGATTATTCAAAGGGTTTGGAACAAATCTGAACTTCAACACAACTTATCATCCCGAGTCTGATGGGAAAACAGAGGGAGACAACCAAGTGATAGAGGATATGCTAAGGATGTATGTGATGGAAAAACCATCTAAATGGGAATATTATCTACACTTAGTAGAATTTTCCTACAACAATGGGTATCAAGAATCAATGAAGATGATCCCATTTGAGGCACTTTATGGCAGAAAGTGAAACACACTCGTAAGTTGGGACAACCCAACAGATAGAGTAGTAGTTGGTCCAGAGTTTCTCAGAGAAATGGAAGAGAAAATGTTGAAGATTAAATAGAATTTAAAGGTTTCCCAAGATAGGCAGAAAAGTTATGCTGACAATAATAGAACTCATAGGGAATTTAAAGTGGGTGATCATGTTTTCTTGAAGGTGAAGGCCAACAGAAGTTCCCTAAAGTTGGAAAACTATTCCAAGTTGGCAGCCAGATATTGTGGGTCATTTGAAATCCTAGAGAGGATTGGACCAGTAGCTTATATGATTGAGTTTCCTACATATATGTCTATACATAATTTATTCCATGTATCATTGCTTAAGACATATATATCTAATGTTAATCATGTTATTGATTGGAATGTAATTCAGGTGGAGCAAGAAAGAACTTTCAAGTGCATTTGATACGCATTCTGGACCAGAAAATCAAACAGTTCCTAAATCGATTCATAGAGATTGTAAAGGTCCAATGGACCTAGTACGGTCCTGAGGACACAACTTGGGAGCATGAAGATGCTATGCGGGCAGAATACCCACATATTTTTAAATATTTTTGAAAAATCTTATTGTAATATGTAAATATTATGCACTGAGGATAGTGCATAAATAAGGGGAGGGGATTGTAATACCCCAAGGATGAGCCCATATTGAATTTTAATGATGTTTAATGATTTTTATAGGTTGTTGAGCCAAATATTTATAAGTTGGAAAGCTTATGTGTGTATTATCTCGGAGAGCCTAGATGCTAAGGCCAGTGAGCCTGATTTTGTATATGTAATTATGCAGATCATTAATAAAAAAATACATCATTGCATGTAGACCAACCACGAAGAAAGATTTATGGGGGACTAAGCTCCACTAGGAAGGGAAATGGAAGGGAGTTGAGAGGCTAGGAAAAAGGGGCTAATATTGAGGGCTTAATGCAAGGGAATATTATAATGTATTTCCTAAATTACTAAGGTTTGTGAAATAAACCCTGTTATCCTAAGTTCCTTTCGGGAGAAGAACGAACTCCAAGTGGAGAGTAACAAGCTCTTGGAGAGTCAAGTGTCATCCAAGATGCATGCAAATTTATGTGGGAATTCCATCGTTGTGGGGGTTCGTTGGCCATTCTTGCCATCTTTCCTCATGAGTTCGCTCTCACCATTCTAACCATTCTTTCCATCCTTTTCCCCATTCACTCACGCACTGAGAAGGCATGCAGACAACCTTTTTTTCCATTATCGAACCCTCTATCATGAACCTCTATAATCTAATGAGTCATCCCTTGCCTTACCCATTTTTTCTACTATGTTTACCTGGTTGATTTAAGAGCTGGACGGAAGAAGAAATTTTTTAGGCTTGTGGTTTGAAGAGGCAGAAGTCAGGCCCATGGGTTGAAGAAGTAGGTTTCTAGGCATGTGAGAAACTCTCTCTAGGTGAGAGAGGTTGTTGGGGAAGTTATTTCTCCTGGAGGGATTCTTGCAGCAATTACAGAGCTCTAAGAATTCCTGATCTAGCCTATTGTTGAAGCTCTAGAAGGAAAGTGGAGAAGTCGATGGACTGTGGAACAGTGAAGGTGTATATTCTTGGGGTGGTATAGGCATGTGGGGAATGTGACTTTGTGAACAGTGGGCGTAAGTAGGCTCCTTGCAGGGAATCCTTCATGTTGCATTGTGCATCTTTCTATAGTCTCATCCTAGCATAGGATTTCCTTTACCCTGGGTGGAGTTTAGTCCCAGCTCGAGGGTGACCCACTGTTGATAGCTTAGAGTAGGGTGATCTAAGGCTAGGAGGTTCGTGGAAGGTCTTGACACAGTCGGTGGTCTTCTCATAAAAATATAACTACCAATTCTATGTTAATTTTATGTTGTGTATCTTGCACATGTGTTATAATGTTATGATTATTGCCTGTAGCTATTGCATGAGTAGGCTTACTATTATTTTGGCATTAATCTATATTGCAGCAGAATGTTTATGTCTATTTAAATTTGAATTAGATATATATCTATATCAGATCATGATAGTTCAAGTGGCATGACCCGACTTGGGTGGTTGGGTATGTTACAATATGGTTGCAGAACAGTTTGGTTGTAAAGTAGTGGCGTGTCCCCAGCTAGGGTCATCGGGGGATGTTACATAATTACATATCAATTAAAGATGTATTATTTGTACAAGGCTTAAATAAGAATCTTATTTCTATTTTTGCTTTAGAAGATAAAGGATTTAGGTTAGTGTTTGTGGATGGCCAAGTTCTTCTATGGCCAAAGGGTTCAAATATTGATTCATCTACTATGATTGGTGTCTGAGAGGGACGATTGCATAATTTGAAGGGACAACCAGAAAAATCCCTTGTACATAACAATGTTAGCTCTAGTGAGATATGGCACCGATGAATTTCTCACCTCAATTACAGAGGACTACTAGTGTTGAGCAATATGGTTACATGTCTACCAAATATGCAGGTAGAACATGATGGAGTTTGCAAAGAATGTGCACTTGGAAAGAATGCCAAGGGAATATTTTCAAGAAGTGACAACAGATCCAAGGGGATCTTGGAAATAATACATTCATATGTATGTGGACAAATGATGGTACCTTATCTAGGTAAATTTTTATACTATGTCATTTTCATTGATGATTACTCACGTAAGACATGGATATATTTCTTGAAAGTGAAAGATAAAGTTTTCAATAAGTTTCAATAATTTAAAGCCTTAGTGGAAAATATGTCTGGAATAAATATTTAGATATTGAGTTCATATAATTAAGGTGAATACACCTCAAATGAGTTTAAATACTTTTGTAGAAAATCATGGATTAAGAGGGAGTTAACAACTCCCTACAACCCGCAACAGAATGGGGTTGTAGAGAGAAAGAACATATTGATTGTAGAAGTAGCTAAAGTGATGATCCATGACCAGAACTTACATGTGCTCCTATGGGAAGAAGCATCCAGTACAATTGTATATGTCTAGAATAGAACTCCTCATAAGATATTGGGAAAAAATACACCAGAGAAGTATTCACTGGAAATAATCTAGAAGTCAACCACTTGACAATATTTGGTTGTCAAGTGTACATTCATGTTCCCAAGAAAAAGGGAAAAAAGTTGGATCCTTCAGGAAAGAAGGGAACCTTCATTGGATACAACGATACTTAGAAAGATTATAGAATATACATCCCTGGACAGATACAGATTGAGATTAGTCATGATGTTACATTTGATGAAGAAGCATCCTTCAGAAAATATAGGTACTCTCACATGGATGAGGATAGAGAGGATCAAGAGTCTCCAATGGATGCATTAGTGATTGACTCTACTCCATAGGAACACATTCTACAATATCATAATGAGATAGTAGAGTTAGAGAGAACTGTATATCCACCTAGAGAAGCTACAGTTACTAGGAAGAGACCAGCATGGCTCTAGAACACTTTACAGGAAGTTGAAGGACATGAAGCTCCCAAAGGATCTTTTAGAGAGAGAAAGAGACCACATAATTTTTCCATCTATGTGGTATTGATGAGTAAAATCATTGATTCGGAACCCTCCACTTTTGAGGAATTTTCTAAGAAACAAGTGTGGAAGGATGCCATGATGGAAGAGTATCATTCCATTATGAAGAATCATGTATGGGAAGTGGTTCTAAGACTAGAAGGGAAGTCATTAGTGACTTCCAAGTGGATCTACAAGATCAAGCATGCTGCAGATGGAAGCATAGAGAAGTATAAAGTGAGATTCGTGGCTTGAGGATTATCCTAGAAAGAGGGAGAAGATTATGATGAGACATTTGTTCCAGTAGCAAAGTATACTTCCATCAGATCTATTATTGGTATTGCTTCCATTATGGGATGGAAAATACATGAGATGTATGTCAATACTACTTTCTTGAATGGTGTAATTTAAGAAGAAGTGTACATAGAGCAGCCACAAGGTTTTGTAATCCATGGGAAGGAGTCCCATGTTTGTAGATTGAAGAAAGATTTGTATGAGCTTAAGCAAACACCCAAGGCATGGTTTTCCAGAATAGACATTTATCTGATGAGCTTGGGGTTTACCAAGAATGATGCAAATTTCAACCTATACTACAAGGTTGAATATGGTTTCCCATTGATTTTGTTCCTATATGTGGATGGCATGTTCCTTATAGGGGATGAGAAGATCATAGATGGGTGCAAGAGGGGGATCACTTCAGATTTCAAAATGAAGGATCTAGGTCTAATGCACATTGCACTATTTCTTGGGATTAGAGGTGTGGCAGAGTCCATATGAGATTTTCCTTAGCCAAGGAAAATATACAGTTGAGATCCTACATAGATTTGGGATGACGGACTGCAATTCCATGGCCACACCTATGGTTAAAAATCTGAAGCTCTTGAGTGATTCATCTTCAAATTTGGTTGATCCCATGATGTATAGACAGTTGATCGGATCATTGATGTACCTGGTAAACACCAGGGTGAACATATGCTTTGTGGTGAACACCTTAAGTTAGTACATGGTTGATCCTAGACATGTACATTGTATAGAATCAAAGAATGTGTTGAGGTACCTACATGGTATGGTTGGATATGAACTTAGATATGTCTTAAGTGGTGAAGTAAAGTTGCAAGGTTATATAGAATATGACTAGGCGGGGAGTGCAGTGGACAGGAAAGCACATCAAGATGTTGCTTCAGTATGGAATCTGGTATGATCTCATGGTTGAATAGAAAACAAATATTAGTGGCACTCAGTACAGTAGAGGTAGAGTATATTTCATTCAGTGTTGTAATCCATGAAGAAATATGACTTCGAAAGTTGCTTGCAGGGTTATTTGATCTAGAGTTCAAGCCAACTTTGATATATTTTGATAATAAAAGTTGTGTGAAGATTTTAGAGAATCCAGTCTTACATAACAAGTCAAAGCATATAGAGATCAAATACCATTATATATGAGACATGGTGTAGAGAGGAGTAGTGGAGCTCCACTACATATCTACAGATGAGCAGACAATGGACATTCTCACCAAGCCTCTGTCTAGAGTGAAGTATGAGTACTTCATATAAAATCTTGGTGTGATGCAAAATGTCCACCCTCGTTGAGAGGGAGGTGTGATATGTATCCTCTAGTAGGCTTCCCTTTTGGCCAAGGGTTTCCCAAATCAGTCATGTAGAGTGACTGAGGGAGTAATGTAGTGGTATTTCCCAGTAGATGGGTGTGAATGGGACTACTAAGAGAGGAGAAACATCATAGCATAGTCATAGAGACTATGGCAGTAGTTTTGTACTAATGGACATCATGGTAGTAGCATTTTTCTACTAGTTAATTGTTGGATAGCATGGTAGTATATTTGTGATAATAGTTGATTTATATGTAGTCGTGGAAACTACTAGGCAGCACGGTAGTATCTTTGTGCAATATCTTTGTGCTACTAGTTGATTGTTGGATAGCATGGTAGTAGCTTTGTGCTACTAGGTTATTTCTACGTAGTCATGGAGACTATTGGACATCATCGCAGTATCTTTGTGCTACTATTTGATTGTTGGATATCATGGTAGTAGATTTGTGCTACTAGTTGATTGCTATGTAGTCATGGAGACTATTGGACAGCATGGCAGTATCTTTGTTCTACTAGTTGATTGTTGGATAGCATGGTAGTAGCATTGTGTTACTATTTGATTGCTACATTGTCATGGAGACTACTGGACAACATGGTAGTAGCTTTGTGATACTAGTTTATTGTTGGATAGCATGGTAGTAGCTTGTTTCTACTAGTTGATTTATGGATAGCATGGTAGTAGCTTTGTGCTACTAGTTTATCAACACATAGTCATGGAGACTATTGGACTGCATGGTAGTAAGTTGTGTGATACTAGTTGATTGCAACATAGTCGTAGAGACTATGGCAGACGTTTTGAGTTACTGATGAAATGGTAGTAGCCTTAGGGTTACCATATTATTGTAGGATAGTCATAATACTATGATAGTATTCTTGGGACTATTAGAAGACATATTGGAAGAATACCTCCCTAGCTAAGAGGGAGTGTTGATGTTTTGGTAGTTGCGGGAGGTATTTCCTCCTAGAAAACCTTTCTTAGAAGAGAATAAAATTCTAGAAGTCAAAGGAAGACCATTGAATAGTGGAATAATACCCAGGAAGAGAAGTCATCCCACAGGAAAAGATAAAGGGGAAAAATAATTTCCCATAGAATAAGTTGGCCCCAGCTAAAGTGACTTGAAGACTATAAATAAGGTAATGAATTTATCATTTAAATTTGATTACTCACTCAGGTATCTCACTCGAGAAGAAGGTTCAAGTATGAGGCAAGGAGAAGATGTAGCTATATAGCAACTAGGGTTCTTGATTATTCTTGGTGGTGTTTTCTCTTGTGTGCTATCTCTGGGAAGAGGTGTGTTGGTTTTTTATGGTTTTGTTGCAGTAGCTACTTTGTGCATTGCCTCTGATTGGTGTGTTGGACTTGTATCATGGTTTATTCATTATCATTTTTCTATTGTGAGCATGTTCATGGTTGGATTATATTATCAAAAGGAATCTATCTAAGAAATTTTGGTTGGGTTTTTCCCTAGGTTTGGGGTTTGTCCAAGATAACTCTTTGTGTCTTCTTATGCTTGTTTATGATTCTCATATTTTCAGTATATGGTATATGATTTTTAAATATATAAATACATTGTTAAACATATTGCTATGAAAATTTAAGAAAATCTAACATGGTTAGCCATGAGCAACAAATTTCTCACTTGGGACAATCTTATGAGACAAGGATGGTCTGGTCCCAACTATTGTGTTCTGTGCAAATATGAAGTTAAAACTATCTCTCACATATTTATATCTTTCCCATATGCAGTGAGAACTTGGAACTCTCTATATCAGTCACTCAATCCTTCTTCAGTGCACTGGAATAATACATCCCTTGAATATTGTACTAGGGAATGGAAAGAGGATGGTTCAATTCAAATATTCAAGGAACTCCATGTTATTTTTGTGCATAACATCTGGTGGGAACGTAATCAGGATACTTTCCACAATAAAATTATCCCCTTTGAGATCATAAGTGGGGTCATAGAAAAGTTGGTTAAAGAATTATGGGTCAATCCAAAGAGAAATAAATATCGTGTGTCGGTCATGCCAAATCTTGATAAAGAGATTCCTTGGGGTTTCTTTGATGGCACCAGCCAAGGAGACCCCACGAGATGTGGCATAGGAGGAGTACTATATATAAAAAAAAAGTCATCATTATCTTCTCTGGTATGCTCTTGGACATGGTTCAAATACAAAAGCATAATTTACAGGTTTATCCGTCCTTCTATACACTTCCAAACACTTGGGGTTGAGCAAGCTACAAGTCCTTGTGGACTCAAAGCTAGTCATTTATTGGGAAAACCACAAGGCAGAGGTGAATGTCCCAAATATAAATCATATTCTCGAGGATATACCTTCAGAAATGGAGCAGTTTGAATGGACATCTTATACTCACATTTATAGAGAATTGAACCAACAAGCAGACAAGATTTCAAACGAGGAAATCCAATTTCTAGCTAGTTTGTTTGATCAATACGAATTATGGGATGATGAAGAAAAAAATGGAATGGAATTCCATTTATAAATCAATATTTATAAGATAGAACAATGAATATGTATGTTTTAAAATGGTGCTAAACTTTGATACTAGATTTCTGATAAAGCTTTAAATATTTTCTTAAATAGTCCCACAATGTATATTTCGATATAAAATATAAGTTTTTTCTATATGGGAAAAAAAATACTAAGAAAGATGTTGAATCATTAAACCTTAACTGAAACAATTAATATATTTTGTCTAATCATTAGAATTACATTCCAAAATAGATTACTTGCATAAATGGAATAACACACACAACAAATTAGTTACCTAGCTATGGTACTAGATGTAGCTACGCAATACAAGTTTGTAAGCCCTCCCACCTGCACAGCAAGCTACTTAGAACACAGTCTCACACAATCATAATGAGCACAATGATTAAGAAGGTTTTTTTGGCATTAATCAAATGAAAAATTAGTTACAACAATAGTCCCCCCTTAATACAATTTGGTCAACATATTTATACAAAGGAGAAATGGAGGAGAATGGAACAGAATCGCTCAAACTCATAATTCATTCAAACAAATTTTACATTTTTGGGAAACTGACCACACACAAAATTTGGGTTTGACATATTTAGAAAAAAACCTCTGTAACTTCCTAACCATGCTTATTTCAGAAATTTTCTTGCATCTTGTTCGATTTGGACCATCATGCACAAGACCCATGTTCTAGAATTTTCAGATTCGTCCTCATTGTCTGGGGAATCACGCTAGAAGTTAATTGATGCTAATTTGGCACATTTTTTACTGAAAACCCTTGACCATGGATGGATACTTCCATGTTGGACATGGGTGTGATATAATGAACAAGAAACCATGTCAAGGGTCCTAGTGACAAAACCCAGGTGGTCGAATTATGGCCGGAAATGCAGAAGTATGTCAATGAATGATTTTGGGTATCGGGAGTGAACTGATGGTAAAATAATTGAACTTCACTGAATTGAACTATGGCTATAAGAATCACACTCCATAAACCATCATTATTTAACCAATTATAATCCTAATTAATTCATCAAAAGAAAATAAAATATATAACAATTAACCACTTGATGCTTGAAAACTTGTCAGGGCTTATTTACGAAGAATTATGATGAAAGAAACAGTAAATAAATGAAATGATGATCACAAAGGGATTACTTGGAGGTGATAAGGATGTCAAATTTGAGACCAAACATATCTCCCATGCCTGATTATTTTCATGTCATCATGCAAAAGAACTGGTATTTGTTGGATTACTGAGAGGGGGGGTGAATCAGTAATGAGCAATTTATACCACTTTTAACCACATTATATATTCTTTATCTTTACCAACAGTATTCAGCAGTTTATCATCAATGTATCATATATGAATGCGTCTAATCATATATATATATATATCATAAGCATGTAAACATAAGAAGTATCAGATCAACATCACATCAAGAACTTAGCACACCATTATTTATGTGGAAACCTAAATGGGCGAAAACCATGGAATGCTTTATTATATATTTCAAGAATTCATTCATAGGAAGCACCAACTTCCCAATTCTCCAGCTACAACTAGAAGGAGGATCCAACCCCCTATTCTCAGGCTCCAACTTGAAGGAATATACAACTCCCTTATTCTTTGGCTCCAACCAGAAAGAGGCTACAACCCCCTAGGTTCTCTGGCTCCAACCAGATGGTGGCTACAACCACCTAGTTCTCAGGCTCCTACCTAAAGGAAGCTCCAACTCCCTGATTCTATGACTACAACCAAAAGGAGGATACAACCCCTTATGTTCTTCGACTACAACCAGAAGGTGGATACAACCACCTATCTTTGCCCCGTCCTGTCGCCTTGAAATATAAGTTTCAAATGATGAAACCACTGCCACAATATCACTGTGATATATACCAATGTAAACCTATAATCAACCTATTCCATTGACATGTAACCAACATCTACCTGTACCAACAAAACCAATAGGTACGCAACATGTTTGTGTTGCAGCCCGTGTATGTATGTGCCTTGTCTATACTGCAGTTTGCATATGTATGCGACCTTTCTATACTACAACCTACGTATACCTTATAAGAAATAGGGTTTTCACCTTTTTAAATTATGACTCTTTATTTCCTCTATTACTGTAATTGTCACTGCCACTATCACTGATACTCAACCAAATCATCTCACATGGATCATATACCAAATACACCTTTCAACTAGATGTCCAACAAACACATGCCTCAACCAGGCATGATCCAACATCACCACATACCATCACAAGATATGTGTCTCAACCATGTACCAACATGTACCATGCATCAACCTGTACCATCAACCATGTACCTATTGAGCGCTCGACACACCCTAAAAGCCTTATGAAATTTTATCACTTTTTAGGTACCACTTGTTTTGTTTTACTGTTTGAATTGAATTCATTATGGGGGGGATGTTTTATTCTGTTTTCATGACTCTTATCAATCAAGTTGAGTTTTTTTTAACTTGTTAAATGAAACCTTGTTTCTAAAAGAACTTGACATCCTAACTAAGAATATGCAGCTAATATTACGACTAACGCGCTTGTGTTCGACGTCAGAAAAATTCAAACAGGTAAAGTGGTCGCACAGTTACACTAATCGTTGATCGTTGATACACCATTGGCATCGGTAGAAGGAGGAGTTGGTTTGCGTGATTAATTCTCCATGAATTTTCAAGAGATAGTCGATCCCCATCGGCGTTAGCAAAATACAGGAGGGATATACATTGACAAAAGCCATAAAGAAACCACTAATAGGTGATGACCGATGTGCTTTCTCGAGGTCGAGGAAATATGGAAGGGTTAAAACAATCGATTTTGTCTGCGATAAAAATATCGCCAATTGTTGAACCATGATACACTTTCGGCATCGGGAAATTTTCGAGAGAGTCAATCCGAGAGAACTTGGGTAGGTTTATCGTCAATCACCAATCCTAGACACCTTTCAACGTCGGTGAGATAGGATTGGGTTTTAGAATTTTTATCTTAATAAAAGTCTCAATTCCGAATAACACAGGTAAACAAATACGCCAGTCTCGAGTGCCATGTTTCTTTGTCGCATAGGGGTGTCGTACAGACTACTTTTGTCTAGATTCATCTTAAGGTTTCCTTTGTTCTAGTCACACCTCCAAGTCATCCTTGCCATGTCATCTCATTATGGTAGGATCATTTGGCATCGGATCTTTTGGAAGGCGATAAATACGAAAAGTGTTCAAAGTGAAACTCCTACCCCTGACTCACCAGCTGGACTAGTGAAACGATGGGATGTTTTGGGCATAAGATACAATCAGAATCTGGCATTTAATAGGCCATTTAATGCTTCATCCTACATATATTTCTACCCCATGCATCAATTGAACAACAAAAATTTGACAACACCGATAGGCCACATTACAACCCGCGCCCATGTCGTCAACCTACTATCAAATTTAATTTTAAACATATTTGAAGATCTGGCGACAGATTTAATAGAACTACACTCATAACTTGAATTAAATGGATGATGCGACAAGGTAAGTTCATCCCTGTTTAAATCTCTAGAATGGATTTGAACAATTTCATTTTGCACACAAGTTCATATACCAGAGCATTCGAAGAAGCAAAGAAAGCCTCTCGAGACTGTGCTAATTCTCATATTATCAAGACCAGGTTAAATAAGCACCAGAGGTATGTGTTCAATTTTTTCAATTTAGTGGTCATGATTTGTTATATATACATCTGATTTCTTGCATAGTCTCTAACTATTTTCTAAGTTGCAGGGAAAATGCCCCTGAACCACCAGACGCTCATCGAGAGCACCCAAGCTAAAGGATGTTGGATCATGTTGTCATTGATGCCAATGGTTTGATTGATTGATGTCATTTATTGATTTCAAGTGATTGTTTGATGTCAAAGGATTGATTGATTGATGATTGATGTAATATAATATGTATTTTCCTTGATGAGAATGCATAGATGAAGATGGATCAATGAGTTGTCATTGATACATGATGAAGATGGATCGATGTGGTTCC
>ML779067.1:172320-204206 GCA_009831015.1 Picea engelmannii | reverse complement strand
TATATATATATATCATAAGCATGTAAACATAAGAAGTATCATATCAACATCACATCAAGAACTTAGTACACCAGTATTTATGTGGAAACCTAAATGGGCGAAAACCATGGAATGCTTTATTATATATTTCAAGAATTCATTCATAGGAAGCACCAAATTCCCAATTCTCCAGCTACAACTAGAAGGAGGATACAACCCCCTATTCTCAGGCTCCAACTTGAAGGAATATACAACTCCCTTATTCTTTGGCTCCAACCAGAAAGAGGCTACAACCCCCTAGGTTCTCCGGCTCCAACCAGAAGGTGGCTACAACCACCTAGTTCTCAGGCTCCAACCTAAAGGAAGTTCCAACTCCCTGATTCTATGACTACAACCAAAAGGAGGATACAACCCCTTATGTTCTTTGACTACAACCAGAAGGTGGATACAACCACCTATCCTTGCCCCGTCCTATCGCCTTGAAATATAAGTTTCAAATGATGAAACCACTACCACAATATCACTGTGATATATACCAATGTAAACCTATAATCAACCTATTCCATTGACATGTAACCAACATCTACCTGTACCAAAAAAACCAATAGGTACGCAACATGTTTGTGTTGCAGCATATGTATGTATGTGCCTTGTCTATACTGCAGTTTGCATATGTACGCGACCTTTCTATACTGCAACCTATGTATACCTTATAAGAAATAGGGTTTTCACCTTTTTAAATTATGACTCTTTATTTCCTCTGTTATTGTAACTGTCACTGCCACTATCACTGATACTCAACCAGATCATCTCACATGGATCATATACCAAATACACCTTTCAACTAGATGTCCAACAAACACATGCCTCAACCAGGCATGATCCAACATCACCACATACCATCACAAGATATGTGTCTCAACCACGTACCAACATGTACCATGCATCAACCTGTACCATCAACCATGTACCTATTGAGCGCTCAACACACCCTAAAAGCCTTATGAAATTTTATCACTTTTTAGGTACCACTTGTTTTGTTTTACTGTTTGAATTGAATTCATTATGGGGGGGGATGTTTTATTCTGTTTTCATGATTCTTATCAATCAAGTCGAGTTTTTTTTAACTTGTTAAATGAAACCTTGTTTCTAAAAGAACTTCACATCCTAACTAAGAATATGCAGCTAATATTACGACTAACGCGCTTGTGTTCAGCATCGGAAAAAATCAAACAAGTAAAGTGGTCGCACAGTTACACTAATCGTTGATCGTCGATACACCATTGGCATCGGTAGAAGGAGGAGTTGGTTTGCATGATTAATTCTCCATGAATTTTCAAGAGATAGTCGATCCCCATCGGCGTTAGCAAAATACAAGAGGGATATACATTGACAAAAGCCATAAAGAAACCACCGATAGGTGATGATCGATGTGCTTGCTCGAGGTCGAGGAAATATGGAAGGGTTAAAACAATCGATTTTGTCTGCGATAAAAATATCGCCAATTGTTGAACCCTGATACACTTTCGGCATCGGGAGATTTTCGAGAGAGTCAATCCAAGAGAACTTGGGTAGGTTTATCGTCAATCACCAATCCTAGACACCTTTCAACGTCAGTGAGATAGGATTGGGTTTTAGAATGTTTATCTTAAGAAAAGTCTCGATTCCAAATAACACAAGTAAACAAATACGCCAGTCTCGAGTGCCATGTTTCTTTGTCGCATAGGGGTGTCGTACAGACTACTTTTTTCTAGATTCATCGTAAGGTTTCCTTTGTTCTAGTCACACCTCCAAGTCATCCTTTCCATGTCATCTCATTATGGTAGGATCATTTGGCATCGGAGCTTTTGCAAGGAGATAAATACGAAAAGTGTTCAAAGCAAAACTCCTACCCCTGACTCACCAGCTGGACTAGTGAAAAGATGGGATGTTTTGGGCATAAGATACAATCATAATCTGGCATTTAATAGGCCATTTAATGCTTCATCCTACATATATTTCTACCCTGTGCGTCAATTGAACAACAACAATTTGACAGCACCGATAGGCCACATTACAACCCGCGCCCGTGTCATCAACCTACGAACGAATTTAATTTTAAACATATTTGAAGATCTGGCGGCAGATTTAATAGAACTACACTCATAACTTGAATTAAATGGATGATGTGACAAGGTAAGTTCATCCTTGTTTAAATCTCTAGAATGGATTTGAACAATTTCATTTTGCACACAAGTTCATATATCAGAGCAGCCAAAGAAGCAAAGAAAGCCTCTCGAGACTATGCTAATTCTCATATTATCAAGACCAAGTTAAATAAGCACCAGAGGTATGTGTTCAATTTTTTCAATTTAGTGGTCATGATTTGTTATATATACATCTGATTTCTTGCATAGTCTCTAACTATTTTCTAAGTTGCAGGGAAAATGCCCCTGAACCACCAGATGCTCATCGAGAGCACCCAAGCTAAAGGAAGCAGAAACAGGTGAAGGTTCTTCTTCTGGCACTGTGAGGCAATCAGAGTACACTCCTAGGGCATATCCAGTTATAAAAACCTCAAAAAATAAATCTTTTGTTCAACCTCTAATTTTCGGTAATACAAAAGAAAACGTTGGATCCAAAGTAATGCTCCCACAATGGGGAGACCTATTCAACAGAATCATTCGATAGGAGTACCCAGAATGTATCATACACAGTGACCCGGATGTAAGGGCGCTTGATGACCAGGTGTTCCCAAATATCCGACAATCATATTTTCACATGGTATCCTACAGAACCCTAGTTTTCCCATGCATTGAGGTTTTGAAGTGGCTAATCAACCTTACAGACACACAAAAGTGCTAAATCAATGATGAGAATGGCGGATGTGTCGTATTTTTCCTCCCAACAGAAGTCCAGAAGTACTACAAAAATAGGGACCTAGAGGAGCATCTAAACATAGACTTCATGGTGAAATTCTATGAATTCCATGACACTAGCCAGTTGATGGCCTCATGTTCGAAGGAGGACAAAAATTTTACAAACCGGAGCAATGGCTAGTATGGGACAGTTAACATGAGGGAGCCATACATCTACTTGATGGCTCTAATCTATCAATGGTATGGAGAGAAGGACTGCTCCAATTTTTCAGAAGCATGGATTCCCTTGGCATACACAGTGGCAATCTCCAGAAGCAGCTTCAACTAGGGAGCGATAATTTCCAATCAATTGAGCATCTGTGTACAGCAGGCTCAGACACCGAAATAAGGGGAAGCACCTGCTTTCCACATGGCCTTGTACCTACTCGATGTGATTTGTGCAAGAAATATCTTCAATGGTATGAATTTAAGCTGGCATGTTGCGAAGCTCCCTGTTCATGTTTATTTTAGCATACCATGGGAGAAAAGGTACAAAAAATCCTTCACCTTCATTTTTGATGAATTCATCACCCATATTCATTTTATTGTATTTAAAAAAGAATGCCCGAGACTATCCACAGAAACTAAGAAAATAGTAGTGAAGGTAGGCCACTGGTATTTATATGAACATACAACCTCTATCAGGGTGTTCGGAGCCATCGTAGCACTGCATATACACCCGGCTCACGTCCTAGACTGGCTCATTGTGGGGGAAATTTTCTATTAGACTATCCTGCAAGGTTATAACGCCACGCTAGTCAAGGACAAGATGCGCGCTTTCATACCCTATGGTTTCCATGTGTGGTTTTATTTGGTAAAGGACACTGCTCAATCCAAACAAGAAGGGTTGAGCCAACTTGAATTTAGGTTCTTGACAGTCTGATTCCACAAGAACGATCCTAAAGGCCTGGTCCCCCAACATGTTGCATAGGTATCATCCTGTTGGGCATACGTGCATGACAAATTTGACGATGAAATTTTCATAGAGTGTGCTCAGGACTGGGAGGAGGTAGTACACAGATGGCCAACCCAAACATGACTAGGTTCAAGGCTATGAGCATGGGCAAGTAGGTGGATACAATAGAGCAGTTGGCTCAAGAGGCCCTCATATTTAGGGAACAAATCAGAGAAAAAAAGACTATAGAGGAAGAAAGAATAGGAATGCTCTTGCTAGAAGGGTCACATAGGATCATTGATCAGTTGCAAAATGACACGAATCTTGTAGATATGTCGAGGACTCCTACTGAAAACTCAATCGAAAGCAGAGGAGAGCTAAGTTTATTAGATCCAATACAACTTGAAGAAATAATCGGGCCATAAAACCTTGAAGTTCCACCACCACAAATCAGATCACCATGGGGAATTTCAACCCAGACTTAGATAGCAAGGAAACTAGGTAGAAAAAGTGTACCAAACCCTTTGTTTGACTTAATAACCATCTATGATAAGGAGGAGAATTTGGAGGTGTCCTTGTTGATTCCAGTGTAGATTATAGAGGAAAAGGAACCTAAGAAAGAATCTACCCCAGGTCTCTATGCTCCAATTAAAAACCTTTCGCAGAGTGACCATGAGGTCGAAAGTGTCTTAGATACTAAGCTACTCTACTTGTCGGGAACCCCAATAGACAACTCAAGGGATGAGCTTGGATCAGGTGGCCAAAAAGAGGAAATTCCACAGCAAGAAATCATCACTTGGATAGTCAATTACCAAGTAAGTACCAAACCTACCCCTGGCTCTTCAGTTTTGGTCGACACCTCACCAGTCGATCAGTAATAAATGAAGGTCGATCCATCAGGACATATGAAATAAGTTCTGGAACCCATCCTAGAATAGATACACACAGTCGGGAGCATGGGAAATACTCTAACCTGAGGATAACAACAAATCCTTGAACCTATTGATGAGGTTGTCAACATACAAGTGATCGCCTATGATAGAAAAAGAAAATCCATCAGGAAGAGGACCACTAAGAAGAGGAGGCTCATGTTAGATAGATATATTCTCATCACTATGGAGGAGAATCTGCTTAGCACAGAGCACGCCAAGATGTCTGATTTTATCGACGCAGGGATGGGTATCACAGATGCCACATTGGATAGAGAAAGAAGAGATGAAAAGGAGTTGGCCACTACACTTAAGGAGTTGGAGCATCTGTGCCATTTGGAAAAATACTGTCAGAACTCCACACAAGACACGTTGTTTTTGAGAAATGAGTTCCAAGAAGCCTATGCCAAATTCATGAATGAATGACACCTTTTCACGGTAGTTATAGCCGATTTCCAAGAAGACACCCTTATGGCACTAGCGACCTACAAAGACGTGGAAAGGTGGTATGATAAATATCCTCAAGAAATAGAAAGGATCGATTACATCAGCGTGGTTCAAAAGGGTCGAGGCACTAAAGAGCACGGTATTCAGATGTTGAGTGATAGCAACATAGATTAGATCAGGAAAGCAGTGGAATACTGGGTAAAAATGACCCAGGAACCTCAGCGAGAGATTCAGGAGAAGTGGGTTGAGTGTGAAAAGAGATGGGAAAATATTAATCAGGAGATGAAAGACATCGGCCTTCCTTTAATTCGGCTCACCCGAAGAGTTTTTCAATCTACATGACATAGTCAAGAAACATGCAGAACAAGACTTAGCATGGACAATAGAGATATAAAAGGTGATGAGCATGGTGCCAGGTCAAGTACATAATTTCATGGATCATGTGATTAAGGCTCGAGCGATTTTGCAATGGTTGAGTGTTAAAATAATCAAGTACATAGAACAGGAAGTAGAAGTGAAAGAAATTATTTCAGCCCCGACGGACCAGCACAGGTTCTTGTATGCCAACACATGTGAGAAACTCTTCATCAAATGTTTGGAATATGAGAAGAGTCATCGACTTTAGTAAAACTATTTGATGATTCTTAGAGAACAGAGAGATGAAAGCGCCATGTGGAGATATTTTGTTTTACTTAGCTTGCACTTCTAATAGCTATTTTTAGTTAATGATTCGTTATAAATAAGATGATTGACCTTTTAAAAAAGTTTGATGGTTTTGGAAAAGACCCTCATTTTTGGAATTGTAAGGAAGTATTTCTGAACTACCTTAATTGAGAAGTCTTGTTTAGGGCCGGAGACAAATTTCTATTTTTTCATAAAAGGCATTGTGTGATTGGATTGAGGAGGAATTACTTCCAACTTTATTTCATTAATGGATGTTGTAACGAGTAATACTTTTTTAATCTATTGATAAGTTAGTTGATTCAATATGTTTTGTAGTTATTGTCTCTAATGATGAAATAAAATCGTTGTGTTGATGTGTGATTAATGCTAGTGCTAAGGAAACTATTTTTATTTCCATCATCTTATTGCATGTGTGTTTTCTTAACATAATCGTATCTCAGTCAATAATTGAAATACCAACAAGTTAATGTATTAGTACTAGGCTTGTTATAGGTGTGAATATATTTGTCTGCATTCTTGAGCACAAGAGTTATCCCAAGCTCATCCTTATTCAATAGTTAAGAACCCCCCATTTTTCGGCCAGTTTATATCAACACGCATCTTTTGATCAGACTTATCTAATAAAATAAAATACAAAAAGAGAACGTTTAAACTGAAGGAGGAACTTTCATAAGAAGATATCATGTCAATCACTACATAAATCCCATCGATAATTTAACCAGATCGAAAGATATGGAGAACCATTCCGCCATCAAACACTGCAGAGTCTCATTGGGCCTCCATGGAGGTTTTGGTTCCTGCTGTTGAGTTAAATGGATTTAGGACCCCTCAACATAATTGGCGCTAGAAGGAGGGCATGTGAATGAATGGCTAACAATATTTCTGATAATATTCAGCGTAGCCTGCAGATTCAAAACAACCCACATGCATGGCTAGTCATTCTCAAGACAGCCCACATACGTTGAGTACTCCTGAAATGAGTAACTCACCCTAGTAAAAGGAATAACATATATTCCCTAAAATACCTTACGCTCTTCCTCACGAGGAGTTGAAAGAGTTCAGAAGAATCATAAGAGCTTATGCTCAGAAAATCGGATCATTACCCTTAGCCATGTTACTTCCTCATAGAAAAAAAGTAAGAAGACTAGTGTTTGACACCCCCGACTAGTTTTTTGTTCACACAATAGAGGACCTGATAAATTTCACCCTCACTAAGATCGAACAACCCCTTAACCTAATCCCCAAAACATCGGTTGGTAACTACTCTGAATCGGGCGATTATGAATCTAAATAAGAAGGGTTTAACTCGGACCACTCGGTTTCGAAATCAGACAACATGGAGGATAATAACGATAATAATGAGGAGAGAGGAAATCCACCTCCAAATAACCAACCCTGGTTGGCCAGAGATGAACTGGAAATCCTGGGATAGGTACATAACTTCCCTAGGCATCTAGAAAATTACTTCCCAAATTTGACCCTGAAACCTCTGGATTGCTTGAAGACCATATTAAAAAAGTCATACTAGCGATAAGACTGATGAACGTTCAACATGAGGACGTGGTATATATAATTTTTCCCTATACTTTCAATAAATCATCCTCAACCTGGTATTTTAACTTTCCTGTGGGATCCATAACTAGTTGGACGAAGTTCCAAAAGGATTTTTTAGACAAATTTGCAGAAGAAACCACCACAAGAGATTTGATGGTTGAACTCTACACTGCCACCATGGGTCCAAAATAGAAGGTGAAAGACTTCAATCAATTTTTTATCACTATCTTGAATAAATTTCATCCCAAAGATAAACCTACCCAGGAGTTGCAAATTGAGGTATATGTTAATCCTCTCCCTGCTTCTATTTCCATGTTTGTAAAAATGGTTGCCAAGCATACCCTAGCTGAGAATTTTGAGGAAGCCAAAACAATTGAATTCCAAATGAAGGGATGTAAATAGGGCCAGGTCTCACTAGTGAACAAGGAAGCTCAACCTCCACCTAGGAGAGGACTCTTGTTGACCAGACCCCTAGGAAAACAAACAGAACAAGGTCCCAAAAAGGGGAATGGATACATAGAAGACCTACAATGGATGATAAAGAAATTATCAAATGAAATCGTATACAAGAAAAGAAGTGCAAGGGAAGGAAACCAAGGACAAATTCCTTATAAACTCTTTTTTAAGAGAAACCCACCACTCAAAGAAATTGAACCTCCACTAACCAACTTAAATATCGACCTGGGAAATGTAGCATCGGACTCTTTATGTACCTATCATCAAGAGAAACATTTTAAAAGAGACTGTCCACAATGGGTGCATGTCATGAATTTGATGGCCAATCGGTTCCTAGATGAAGTTTCCCTTACCAAACAATCAAGCGGCTCAATGGTGAATATTATTGATCAGGAGGAAGTTGACCCACCAGAAGAAATATCCATGTTGATGTGGTATCCTGACTTTCCAATGCCCTCCGATGATATATTTGAGGTTCAAGAACCACCCGTTGAGGTTTTGTCTATACAAACCCGAAGTAAGGGTCAGCCAGTCTCAAATGACCTTACCATTTTCCAAACCTCAAGAGGAAAACAGATAGTTGATCACCCAAAAGAACCTTTTGCCTCCCAAATAAATCCTATAAACATCGATACACGAGAATCACCCAAGCTAGACTACAACATAGTAGAATATTTAAAAATATTGAAGGAAAATGTATCGTTCATGAACATGTGTAGAATTCCCCAGCGAAAGGACTTTCTGTTACAAGCCTTAAAGTTAGTAGAAACCCCTATAACAAGAAATGACCAAGGGAAAACCCCAGATCCCATAGACCTAAAGAATAAACCGAATGTGAATGCTTTCTCTATAGATAAAAAAGGAAATCTTTTTGTCCCACCTTTCATTTTAATGTTTGAAGTATTCAATAGAAACCTCCATAATTGTTTAGTTGACTCAGATAAATCCTCTAATGTCATGCTATTATCTATCTGCAAGAAATTAAATGTAGTCCCGATCAAAAGTGATAAACACATTATACAACTAGACAGAACTCAGGTAAAAGTTATTGGGGAACTCAAGGACATCATGATCAGAATGGCTACACACCCAAAATTTGTTCAAGTAATTGGCATCATTGTAGTAGATATACCAGAAGCTTATAGACTGGTACTAATTCGATATTGGCCCCAGAAGTTGAATGGATACTTTAGCACGGACCGGGCTCACCTCTGGTTTCCATTAAAGGGACACACAAACATGATTAGGATCGATAGGGAAAGGTATATTAAACATATTGTCACTGATTTAGAAGCCTTCAACGAACCCTCATCGGGATATTTCCCTGTGCTAGGAAACTACTCCTGTGATTCTGATTTCGGCAATTTCTCCCCTCTCTCATATGATCTACCTATTACTCAAAACTCTGAAATGACTTTTCAACTAAATCTACTAGTAGCGGTGGAAAAAACACTCCTCTATAAAGAACCTCTATTGGAAACCACAAAAAAATAGGTGGAGAGGAGGAAGTTAGTAGGCATGGAGAAGCTGATGATTTTCGCTCACAAGTTTGGACCCTGCACTTTGATGGGTCTAAATCGCAAGAAGGGTAAGGAGCAGGATGTATTCTCATTGACCCAAAGAGGAAATGAAATTTCATGTCCTACAAACTAGAATTTGAATGCACTAATAATATTGTCGAGTATGAAGTTTTAGTGAAAGTACTAAAGAAATCTATAGACTTAAATGTTAAATAACTAAAGGTTTTCAGGGACTCTGAAATTATTGTTAGGCAAGTAAAGAATACTATACATTGCAACTCTCCCCATCTGAGGAATTATCAATAGGAAGTGCAGGCTTTCAATATTACAACAATTCCCAGGACAATGAATACTCTTGTTGATTCCCTGTCCAATGCTTCCTCAAGGATATCACCTTTAGAAGACTATGAAGCCTCTCAGTTCACTGTGGAACTACTCTATAAACCATCAATTCCCAACAATATTGCTAATTGGAAGGTCTTTCAAGAACATGAAAAAATTATAGACTTCCTAACCAATTAGGAAAATTTTAAAGACTTGGCTATTGATGATGAAGTATTCCAAGAGAAACTAGTAGAAATTGATCCCCATGAACAAAGAGGTGAAGCAGATCACTCTAGTAACAAACCAAAGTTTCACTCAATATCGAAAGGGGTAGGCAGTTTGGAGAAACTCTTTGACTTAAGGGAAAGATTTAAAGGTTCAACAAACACAAATACAGGGAGCTTGTGTCCCATGTGCGAGACTATAAATCTAGGAACCACGTAAAACCCTGAGAATATAAATCTAGGAAAGACAGTATCTAAAGAAGAAAGGAAATATTATCTCAAACTTTTTAGAGAATATCAAGATGTTTTTCCATGGTCCTACCGAGATCTGAAAACTTATGACACTCTTAATATTTAACACACAATCCTATTAAAATTCGGAGTGAAACTCTTCCAATAGAAGCTTTGAAATTACCACCCATCTCTAGAACCCCTCATGTGTCAAGAATTGAAGAAATTGCTAGATGCTAAAATTATCTTTCAAGTTAGACACTATGCCTCAGTAGAAAATTTGGTTCTTGTCAGGAAAAATTCTGGGAAAATCCACTTGTGTGTGGATTTTAGAAACCTCAACAGAGCATCAGAAAAGGATAACTACCCAGTCCCACCAATGGAACAACTCTTGTAGACCATGTCTGCTTCTGAAATTGTCTCCCTATTAGACGTTTTTTCAAGTTACAACCAGGTTCTAGTTTCAGAGGAAGACCAATTGAAAACTACCTTATGAACCAAGTGGAGAACGTTTGCTTATAAACGCATGCCCTTTGGGTTAATTAATGTAGGGGCAACCTTCCAGAGGGTCATGGACGTATCTTTTTGGGGATTGATCAACAAGTGTTTATTAGTCTATTTAGATGAAGTGACTATGTATTCAAAGAATAGAGAAGATCACATCCAACATCTAACCCAGATTTTCAAAAGGTGTAGGAAATATGGTATATATTTAAACCCTAAGAAAACTATCTTTGGTGTCGAGGAAGGGAAATTACTAGGTCATATTATATATCAAGCAGGAATTCGCATAGACCCAGAACAAATTAAGGCAATAGCTCAGCTTCCCTCACCCCACAATAAAAAGGCTATGCAATCTTTCTTTGGGAAAATCATTTTTACGAGGAAGTTCACCCCCGATTTCGCTGAAACTATCAAACCTTTACAAAAAATGATCTGCAAGGATGTTGAATTTAAGTGGGATGACAAATGAAAATATTCTTTTAGCAATATTAAAACTGCAATATCCCAAGCTCCAGTGTTGTGAAGTCTCGACTTTATCAAAGATTTTTTCCTCTATACTTTTGCCTCTGACCAATATTTAGCTGCAATATTGAATAAGAAGGATGATGACAACAATGAGGCCCCAGTCTCATTTATGAGCACTAATCTCTAAGGGGATGAATTTAATTACCCTATTATAGACAAACATGCTTATGCGGTATACAAACAGTAAAACATTTCAAATCTTACATCCTAAAAAATCACACCAAAGTTATTGTACTTCATCCCGTAGTCCGATCTCTATTCACTCAACAGGAAATGGGGGAAAGAAGAGGAAATTGGATGGCATTTGTCCAAGAATTTTATCTAGATATAAAACCTGCCAAACTAGTTAAGGGATAGGGATTGTGTAAACTTGTCATTGAAGCCCAAGACCAAGTAAATGAAGACTTCAGGTGGGAGATATAATTGGAATTATGGTGTAATGAAGCTTTATATATTCCCCCAGGGCAGGATTCTTGGTATGGAAAACTATTTTATCTCCTGTATCATGGGACTTGCCTAGAAAGCCTAAACCCTAAGGAAAGGAGAGCTCTCAGACTGAAATCAGCACAATCTCACCTCATAAATTCGATGCTTTTCCACGTAAATTATGGGGTACTTTTGAGATGTCTCGAATGTGAAGAAGAAGACAAGGTTCTAAAGGAGATCCATGATGGTCCTGCAGGTGGACACTTTGCATGGAATACCACCGCTCACAAGATAATGAGAGTTGGCTATTACTGGCCTACGTTGTTTAGGGACACTCATATGTATGCTAGAAACTACAAAACTTGTCGAATAAGCACAGGGAGGGAAAAAAGAGCAGCGGTCCTACTCCAACCAGTGGCCATATCTAGAACATTCGAGAAATTGGGGTAGGATGTCATAGGGTATATTACCCTGAGTTCTTCAAAACAACATAGATACAACTTGACCGCTACGGATTATTTCACGACATGGGCAAAGACCATCTGGCTAACTTGTGTGAACGAAAAGTGGTAATCCAATTCATAGAACAACGGTTTATCACAAGGTTTGGTATGCCTTACGTTCTTTTTTTTTACAACGTCGCTTACTTTTATTTCACCCTATTAAAAGATTTTTCTCTAGACAAAGGAATCATAATCATATATTTTGCAAACTACTATCCATGGGGGAATGGAGTGGCAGAATCAACCAATAAGAACCTAGTAAGGATCTTGAAGAAAATAGTTGCAGACAATCGAGGAATTAGCATAGTTCACTTCACAATTCCTTATGGGTTGACAGAGTAACACCCAAGGAATCTATAGGGAACTCCCCATACTTTTTGGTATATGAACAAGAATCCATTCTCCCAAACGGGTTATATCTTCCATCTCTTCATATTTCTCAGGGATCCATAGGACAACCCTCATCGGTTATTCAATATAGTATTGATACCCTTCTCATGCTAGAAGAAGAAAGGAAAAAAGAAAAATCAAAGTTCTTTGTTCATCAACAAACAGTTAAAAGATGGTTTGACAAGCATAAGGCTAGAGAGAATAATTTCGAAGTAGGAGACTTAGTCTTCAAATGGGATAGAGCGGATGAACCAAAGGGAAAAAATTTGAAGTTTCATAATCTATGGCTCGGACCTTTCCAAGTACCCAAGAAACTTAGGGCAGGCACATATCCATTGCAAAATCTGAGGGTGGAACTTGACGCCCTCCCGGTGAATGGCCAAGCCCTAAAACAATATATTTGTTAAAAAAAAAATCTGTGTGTTTTCATGTTATTCTATTTTGTAGGGGTTAGGTAGGCTGATTACAGAGTCCTTTATTTCTGTTTTTCTTTTGTGTGGGATTTTTGTGCAATAAAGTTGTGTTTCACAAGGCATTGGTTGACCTTAATTAATATGGTGTAGCAAACTCTGTTCCTAACTCACACTTACATGCAACACAAGAAATGTTGGGCAAACTGTGTTTTTCTTAAAAGAGTTATGCATCTAACCTTTGCGAATAAACAACCTTGGAAAGTGATGAAGTGTCTGCCTAGTGATCTGGTAAAACCTAAAGGGAAATATGGCAAGTTGGAAAGGACCACATGTACCTCAAGACAAATCTAGGAAGATTTTTACCTTAACCATCTCATCTGGCAGATAATAGACGTCCTCCTCTCCCACTCGCTCAGGGAATCTATGCCAAAAATAAATCAATTATATCAAATGAGTGAAAAGTAGGAGAGGGTATGCAGATAATTATGTCGGGGCTATGGACACTTGCTGGAAGAGGAGAAAGGTCTGTGATGTTTGGGTGACTCCGTCGGGGCTATGGACGCTTGTTGGCAATGGAGCGACACCGCATCAAATGAATGATGATAACTAAAAGGTCTGGTGCTAGTGAATGATTTACTCGGCTCTTTTCAAAAGGGGGCGTCGATCATGGTTAAGAGGAATGAAGGTGGAATAAAGGTTGAAACTCCATGGGCGGGCCCGGATTCATGAACCGAAGGAATTGTAAATGCAGGGATAGGAGAGACTCTGATAAAAGAAAAACCAATTAGGTTCTTAACCAACTTCTGCATCAACTAAGCCCAGGGAAGGAATAGAGATTTTTATTTCTCCCAATAAATCGCCATTTGTTGAGCGCTCAACACACCCTAAAATCCTTATGAAATTTTATCACTTTTTGGGTACCACTTGTTTTCTTTTATTGTTTGAATTGAGTTCAATATGGGGGGGATGTTTTATTCTATTTTCTTGACTCTTATCAATCAAGTTGGGTTTGTTTGAACTTGTTAAATTAAACCTTGTGTCTAAAATAAGTTCACATCCTAACTAAGAATTTGCAGCTAATATTGCATCTAATGCGCTTATGTTGAGCGTATACAAAATTCAAACATGTAAAGTGGTCGTACAGTTACACTAATCGTCGATCGTCGATGTACCATCGACATCAGTAGAAGGTGGAGTTGGTTTGTGTGAGTAATTTGCCACGAAGTTTCAAGAGATAGTTGATCCCCATCAGCGTTGGCAAAATACGGGAAGGATAGACATTGACAAGAGCCATAATAAAACCATCGATAGTCAATGATCGATGCACTTTCTCAGGTTTGGGGAAATATGGAAGGGTTAAAACAATCGATTTTGTCTATGATAAACATAATGTTGATTTTCAAACCCCAATACACTTTCGGCATCGGGAGATTTTTTAGAGAGTCAATCCAAGAGCACTTGGGTAGGTTTATTGTCAATCACTGATCCTAGACTCCTTTTGGTTTCAGGGAGATACGATCAGGTTTTAAAATGTTTAGCTTAATAAAAGTCACGATTCTAAATAACACAGGTAAACGAATACATCGGTCTTGAGTGCCACTTGTCTTTCTCGTATAGGGGTGTCGTACGGAATAGTTTCATCTCAAGTCATATTAAGATTTCCTGTGTTCTAATAACACCTCCAAGTCATCCTTGCCATGTCATCTATGTACGACAAGATCATTCAGCATTAGATATTTTTCACGGAGATATCAACGAAAAAGTGTTCAAATTGGAACTCTGGCCCCTGACTCACCAACTGGACTAGTGAAACGATGGGGTGTTTTGGGCATAAGATACGATCAGACATAGATACGATTGGAACATCGGCCAGTTAATGCTTCATCCCGCATATATTTCTACCCCATGCATCGATTGAACAACAATGATTTGAAATCACCAATAGGCCATGTTACAACCCGTGTCCATGCCATCAGCCTACTATTGAATTTAATTTTAAACTTTTTTGAAGATTTGGCAGCAGATTTAATAGAACTACATGTTGGGTATATGTTATATTCTTTGCATGTCATGTGCGTCGAGCGCTTCCTAGGGGTGTCCTAGGGGGGTCCTAGGGGGGGCCAGGTATGGCCCCCCCTGGTTACACACAGCGTTCAACATCAGGCAGTAGCCCAGGGCCAATGGGGTTCGAAGCAGTGCCCTGAAATTTTTTTTTTAAGGCAATTTTTGCTATTTTTAGCGGATTTTGCTATTTTTAGTGGTTTTCTAAATTAATCCTGGATTAAGGGATTAGGGTTTTGGTATCTACAGAATACCTAAAAACATTGTATATATTGTATGGTGAATGGTGAAATTCGATATAATGAAAATAAGAAAGGTTTTCGTAGTTGAGGGTTTCTACTATAAATCTTTGTGTACTATGTGTATAAGCCATTGATTAATTTATGTTTTGCTTAAGAATATATATGCATTGATTTACTTCATGGGTTTAAAACTTACATGTCGTATCAGATCTTGTTTTTGGCTTCAAAGGGACACCTTTTTTTTTGAGGTTTTGGCTTGGTCTTGATAGATCAAGTTTATCATGGGTCTGTGATAAACCTGGGTTTATTGGGAGATTTTGCAGTGGATATTTGAGTGTAGAAAGAGGAATGGCGAGCTCTTCTAGAATCGAGATAGAGAAGTTTAACGGTAAAAAATTTGAAGCTCAAGATGGAGGACCTTCTTGTATATAAAGAACAATGGATCGTTGTGGATCCTGGTACACAGCCTACCGGTATGCAGCCTACTGGCACACAGTCGACTGGTACACAACCTACTAGTACACAAACTACTAGTATGTCAAAGAAAGATTGGGAGAAGTTGGACAGAAGAGAAAAGAGTACTATTCGACTCTGTCTAGAAGATTCGATGTTGTTGAATGTCTTGGTAGAATCTACAGCCAAGGAACTATGGGATAAGTTAGGGAAATTGTATCAATCAAAGTCCCTGGTAAACAAGTTGTTTCATCGAAATAAGTTGTATCATCTTAAGATGGAAGATGGAGATTCTATGATAGAACATCTAAATGCCTTTAATACTTTGGTAAGTCAACTTGTCTCTGTTAATATTATGATTGCAGAAGAAGATAAGTGTATTACTTTTCTATGTTCTTTGCCAGAATCTTGGGATAATCTAGTTGTAGCAATTGGTAGTACCACTCAATATACATTGAAGTATGAGGATGTAGTTGCATCCTTGTTATCTAAAGATATGAGGTGGAAAAACATGGATGGTCATAGCACAGATGCTTTATTTGTAAGAGGGCGTACCCAAGACAGGAATCCTAGTAAGTCTTCAGGGGGGAGACCTAAATCTACAAGTAGATCTAAGTCTCCAGGAAAATATTTGAGGAAATGATGGAAGCATGGTAAAACAGGGCATTATAAGAAATATTACAAGTTTAAGAAGGTTGATAAACCAAAGGTATCTAATAGTACCTCTTCCCCAGAGGAGAAAAGCTCCACTGAAGAAGGAGGTGATGTTTACCTGGCATCTATAGGTACACATGTAGACCATGATGTATGGTTGATCGAATCAGGTGCATCATACCATATGACTCCTCACAGGGAGTGGTTCTCTGAATATGAAAAATACGATGGTGGTGATGTATTCCTAGCAGATTACTCGACAACCAAAATCTTGGGGCATGGAAGGGTTAAGTTGTTGCTAAAATATGGAAGGATTAGAAGTCTCCCTAGGGTTCTACACATTCCAAAACTAGCCAAGATCCTAATATCTATAAGCAAGTTGGATGATGTAAGAGTGGATACTGTATTTGGAAAGGGAACTTGCAAGATGGTACAAGGAGAAATGGTGTTGATGGGGGGAGTTCGGTGTGGAACTATGTACAAGTTGTTGGGAAGCACTTATACTAATGGGTGTAACAGTTTTTTTGTCCTTGAGCGGACAAATAAAGAAGACAAGACCAATATCGTCCCTGAAAAGAAGACCATGTTGTGGCATCAAATACTGAGGAATGTTGGAGAAAGGGCCTTCGAACACTACACGGTAAAGGCATGGTTGAAGGTATGTCTAATTGCACTCTAAATTTTGATTTTTGTGAACATTGCATATATGGTAAATAGAATCAATTAAGATTCCCATCTATTGCTACAAGAGAAAAGGGGATCTTAGAATTGATACACAGTGATGTGTTTGGACCTGTGCCTATTCCATCACTAGGTAAGTATGTGTATTATGTTTCATTCATAGATGATTTCTCAAGGTACACATGGATTTATTTTCTTAGAAAAAATATGAGGTATTTGATAAATTTAAAGAGTTTAAGGCTCTGGTAGAAAATCAGACAGAGAAGAAAATAAAGGTATTGAGAACAGATAATGGTGGAGAATTCTATGGAAATGAATTCGAAGCATTCTGCAAGAAGTGTGGTATAGCAAGGTAGAATACTACTCCATACACTCCTCAGCATAATGGATTTGCAGAAAGGATGAACAGGAAACTAATGGAAAAATCAAGGAGCATTCTGGGCAGAGGTAGTGGGTACAGCATGTTACCTAGTCAATCGATCACCTTCATCAGCATTGGATGAAAAAAATCCACACGAGGTATGGATTGAAAAAAAACCTTCTCTTCAACATCTTAGAGTGTTTGGTTGTGATGCTTATGTACATGTTCCAAAGGAAAATAGGAGTAAGATGGATAAAAAAAGATGAAAAGTGTATCTTTATTGGTTATAAATATGGTGTGAAAGGTTATAATATTTGGAACCTAGAAACTAATAAGACTGTTTATAACTGGGATGTTGTTTTTAGAGAGCTAAAAGATGTGTCCAAACAAGAATTACTACGAAGGCAAGAGGAACCTGAGAAAATAGAGCTAGATTTGGATTATGCAAAATCTGAATCATCTGAAGAAGATGAAGCAGAAGAAGAAGAAGAACCTCATACCCCAGTATTGAGGAGATCAATGACAGAAAGAAGGAACCAGAAAGGTATAGTCCACCTGGTTTTCGTTCCAATTTTTCTTTATCTATTACTGATGATGATCCCAGAACAGTCAGGGAAGCAGTGAACTCAGAGGATATTAAACTATGGATGAAGGCCATGGTTGAAGAAATGGATTCCTTGGACAAGAATGAGGCATGGGATATAGTTGAGTTGTCAGCTAGAAGAAAATTTGTTGGTAGAAAATGGTTGTTTAAGAAGAATTTTAATGCAGAAGGAAAAGTGGAGAAATACAAAGCTCGGTTAGTAGCAAAAGGTTATTCCCAGGTAGAGGGAATTGACTTTGGTGAGATTTTTTGTCTTGTTGTTAAGTTAACTTCTATTAGATTTATTTTATCTATTCCTGCTGCTTTTGATCTTGAAGTGGAACAGATGGATGTGAAGACAACATTCCTACATGGGGATCTAGAAGAAGAAATCTACATGAAGTAGCCAGAAGGCTTTGTAGTAAAGGGAAATAAAGAGTTGGTTTGTAAGCTAAAGAAGTCACTATATGGTCTGAAGCAATCACCTAGCATGTGGTACCAAAATTTTGACACATACATCCTTGGATTGGGATTTGTGAGAAGCAAGGTTGATCACTATGTATATTCCAAGAAGGTTGGTAGTCACTTCATTTATGTAGTGTTGTATGTTGATGACATGTTTTTGGTAGGAAATAACATGGATGTTATCAAGGAGGTGAAATCAAATCTATCCTCCAAATTTGACATGAAGGATCTCGATGCTGCTAACTTACTTTTGGGAATGAAAATTAAAAGAGATTGTGCAAACAGGAAACTCTGATTGAATCAGAGAAAATGTTTTGAGATGATATTGCAGAGGTTTAATATGCATGGAATTAAATTGGTCAAGTTTCCTATTCCTATAGGTGTAAATTTATCTGCATATCAGTGTCCCAAGACACAAGAAGAAGAAGAGGACATGTCTCATGTTCCATATGCTGGTGCAGTTGGCAGTTTGATGTATGCAATGGTTTGTACTAGACCATACATTGCACATGTTGTGGACGTTTTGAGAAGGTATATGTCAAAACCAGGGAAGGAGCATTGGACAGCAGTAAAGAGGGTCTTCAGGTATTTGCGTGGCACTACCAATTATGGATTGTGCTACCAAGGAAGACCATGATTGGACAAAGTGGTGGACATACATGGATTTTTTTATGCATATTGGGCTAGATATCTGGATCGCAAAAGATAAACAAGTGGGTATGTGTTTAACCTATTTGGAGGAGAAATCAGTTGGATGAGAAAAAGACAGGTTGTAGTGGCACTCTCAACTACAGATGTTGAATACATGGAAGCCACTCATGCAAGAAAGAAAGAAGTATGGTTACAAAGATTGTGTTCAAGTATTGGGTTGGTACAACAAGCAGTGAGATTAGATTGTGACAGTCAAAGTGCAATCTTCTTGGCAAAGAACCCAGCTTATCATTCAAAGACAAATCATATTGATGTTCAGTATCACTTTGTGAGAGACATGGTTGAGGAAAAGAAGGTTTTGCTGGAAAAGGTTGACACTTTGAAGAATGTTGTAGAATTGTTGACAAAGTTTGTGAGCACAGAAAAGTTCTACTAGTGTAGAGTAACAATGGGCATTGTTGCCCTGGATTGTTAACTATATAACCATGTGGACCCTTGGATGCAAAGAAAACAACAAGTGGAAGAATGTTGGGTATATGTTATATTCTTTGCATGTGTGTGTGGGGGCACGTCAAGTTCGACAAATGCATCTGACCATCCCTCTAGTAGTGATCTTTGTGTCGTGTGCATCGGGATTAAGGGATTAGTGTTTTGGTATCTACGGAATACCTAAACACATTATATATATTGTATGGTGAATGGTGAAATTCGATATAATGAAAATAAGAAAGGTTTTCCCCGGTTGAGAGTTTCTGGTATAAATCTCTATGTACTATGTGTATGAGCCATTGATTAATTTTTTTTTTGCTTAAGAATCTATATGCATTACTTTACTTCACAGGTTTAAAACCTACACTACACTCATAAACTGAATTGAATGGTTGATGCGACAAGGTAAGTTCATCCTTGTTTCAATATCTAGAATGACTTTGAAAATTTTCATTATGCACACAAGTTTGTATTCCAGAGTATCCGAAGAAGAAAATAAAGCATCTTGAGACTGTGTTAATTCTCAAATTATCAAGACTAGGTTAAACAAGAAACAGTGGTATGTGTTCAAGTTTGTCAATTCAGCGGTCATGATTTGTTATATATACATCTAATTTCTTTCACAGTATCTAACTATTTTCTAAGATGCAAGGAAAATGCCTCTGATAAATCCAACCACCAGACACTCATCGAGAGAACCCAATCTAAAGGAAGTGAAATCAGGTGAAGGTTCTTCTCATGGTATTGCAAGGTAGTTGGAGTACACTCCCAGGGCAGAGTCGGTCATAAAAACCTCAACAAAGAAATCTTTTGTTCAACCTCTGGTTTTTGATGATACAGAAGAAAACACTATATCCAAATTAATGCTCCCACAGTGGGGAGACCTATTCAACAGAATCAGTCGGGAGGAGTACCCAAAATGTATCCCACACAGCGACCCATATGTAAGGGCACTTGACGACCAGGTGTTCCCAAATTTCCGACGATCATATTTTCACATGGTAGCCTGCAAAACCCTGGTTTTCCCATGCATTGAGGTTTTGAAGTGGCTAATCCACCATATAGACACACAGAAGTGCTTAATAAATGATGAGAATGGTGGGTGTGTTGGATTTTTCCTCCCGACAGAAGTCCAGAAGTACTACAAACTCAAATACCCAGAGGAGTGGCTAAACACAGACTTCGTGCCGAAGTTCTACAAATTCCATGACACCATCTAGTTGATGGCCTCATGGTGGAAGGAGGAAAAAAAGTTTACAAATCGGAGCAATGGTTGGTATTGAATAGTTAACCTGGGGGAGCCATACATCTACTTGGTGGCTCTCATCTGTCGATTGTATGGAGAGAAGGATTGCTCCAAGTTTTCATAAGCATGGGATACCTTGGCATACACGACAGTGATATCCGGAAGCAGCTTCAACTGGGGAGTGATAATTTCCAAGAAATTGAGCATATGTGTACAGCAGGCTCAGACGTCGAAAGAATGGGAAGCACCCACTTTCCACATGGCCTTGTACCTGCTCGATATGATATGTGTGATAAATGTCTTCACCGGCATGAATTTAAGCTGCCATGTTGCATAGCTCACTGTTCACATTTATTTCAGCATACTATGGGAGAACAGGTACAAAAAATACTATGCCCTCATTTGTGATGAATTCATCACCTGTATTCATTTTATTGTATTTAAAAAAGAATGCCCAAGACTATCCGCAGCAGCCAAGAAAATGGTAGCGAAGGTAGGCCACTGGTATTTAGATGAACATACAACCTATATCAGAGTGTTCGGGTCCACTAGAGCACCACATCTACACCCATATCATGTCCCAGACCGTCTCATTGTGGGACGCATATGCTATTAGACTATTCTGCAGGGCTATAACATCACACTAGTCAAGGACAGGAAGCGGGATTTCATACCCTACGGTTTCCATGTGGGATTTTATTTTGTAAAGGACACTTATCAAGCCAAACAAGAAGGGTTGATCCAACTTGAATTTAGGTTCCTGACAGGCCGATTCCACAAGAACAACCCTAAAGGCCTGGTCCCCCAACATGCTGCACAGGTATCATCATGTTGGCCATACGTGCATGACAAATTTGAGGATGAAATTTTCACAAAGTGCGCATAGGACTGGGAGGAGGTAGTACAAAGGATGGCCAACATGAACATGACTAGGTTCAAGGCTATGAGCATGGATGAGCAGGTGAAGACAATAGAATAGTCACAGTCAGCTAAAGAGGCCCTTGAAGTTAGGGAAGAAATAATAGCGACAGAGACTACAAAGGCACAAAGAAGAGGAATGCTCTTGCTATAAGGGGCACAGAGGATCATTGATTAGTTGTGGAATGACCCAGATCTTGTAGAGATTTTGAGGATTCCCTCTTAAAACCCAATCGAAAGCAGAGGAGATCCAAGTGGCTTAGAGCCAATACAACTTGAATAAACCACTGAGACAAAAAACTCTAAAGTTCCACCACCACAAATCAGATCACTAGGGGGGATTTCAACCCAGCCTGAGATAGCAAGGACACCAGGTAGGAAAAGTGTACCAAAACCCTTGATTGAATTAATACCCATCTATGATGATGCGGATAATTTGGAGGTTTCCCTGGTGACTCCAATGAAGATTACAAAGGAAAAGGAAACTAAGAAAGAATCTACCCCAAGTCCCGATGCTCCAATTCAAAACCTTTCACAGAGAGACCATGAGGTCGAAAGTGTCTAAGACACTGAGCTACTCGACTTACAATGAAACCCAATAGACAGCTCAAGGGATGAGCTTGAATCAGGTGGGCAGAAAGAGGAAATTCCATAGCAAGAAATTGGAAATTCGACAGTCGATTACTAAATAACTACCGAACCTACCCCTAGCTCTTCAATTTTGGTCGACACCTCACCATTCGATCAAAAACAAACGAAGTTTGATCCATCGAGACATATGAAAGAAGTTTGGGAACCCATCCTAAAATAGATACACATAGTTAGGAGCCTGGTAAATACTCTAACCTGGGGAGAACAACAAATCCTTGAACCTGTTGATGACGTTGTTGACATACAATTGATCACCTATGATAGAAAAAGAAAATTCATCATGAAGAGGACCACTAAGAAGAGGAGGCTCACTTAGATAGTTTGATTCTCATCACTACGGAGGAGAATTTTCTCAACACAGAGCATGCCAAGACATATGAGCTTATCGGCGTAGGGATGTCTATCATGGATGCCACATTGAATAGAGAAATAAGAGATGAAAAGGAGTCGGTCGCTGCACTTAAGGAGTTGGAGAATCTACACCATTTGGAAAAATACTATCAGGACTCCAAACAGTCCACAGTCTTTTTGAGAAATAAGTTCCAAGAATCCTATGCCAAATTCACGAATGAATGACACCTTTGCATGGCAGGTATAGCTGATTTCCAAGAAGACACCCTTATGGCACTAGCTACCTGCAAAGATGTGGAAAGATGGTATGATAAAGCTCACCAAGTAGTAGAAAGGACTGATTACATCAGTGTGGTTCAAAAGGGTTGATATGTCGAAGAGAATGGTATTCGGGTGTTGAGGGAGAACAACATAGATCAGATCAGGAAAGCGATCGAATACTGGGTAAAAATGGCCCAGGAACCTCAACGGGAGATTCAAGAGAAGTGGGTCGAGTGCGAAAGAGTTGGGAAAATATTAATCAGGAGATGAAAGACATCGTCCTCCCAGAATTCGGCTCACCCGAAGACTTTGTCAACCTGCATGACATAGTCAAGAAACATACAGAACAAGACTCGACGTGGATAGCAATGATAGCAAAGGTGGCGAGCATGGTGCAAGGTAAAGTACAGCAGTTCATGGAGCATCTGATTAAGGCTCGAGCGGTTTTTTTGTGGTTGAGTGTTAAAATAATCAAGTACAGAGCATGGGCAGTAGAAGTGAAATAAATTATTTCATGCCTGATGGACCAACACAGGTCCCATATGCCAACACATGCGAGGAACTATTCATCAAATGGTCAGAATATGAGAAGATCCATCCACTTCACTAAAACTATTTGATGATTCTTAGAGAACAGAGAGATGAAAGCGCCATGTGACGATATTTTGTTTTACTTAGCTTGCACTTATAATAGCTATTTTAAGTTAATGATTTGTTATAAATAATAGGATTGACCTTTTATCAAAGGTCGATGGTTTTGGAAAAGACCTCCATTTTTGGAATTGTAAGGAACTATTTCTGAACTACCTTAATTGAGAAGTCTTGTTTAGGGTTGAAGACAAATTTCTATTTTTTCATCAAAGACGTTGTGTGATTGGATTGAGGAGGAATTACTTCCAAATTTATTTTATTAATGGATGTTGTAATGATTAAGAGTTTATGAATCTATTGATAAGTTAGTTTCTTCAATATTTTTTGTAGTTCTTGTCTCTAATGATGAAATCAAAATCTTTGTGTTGATGTGTGATTAATGCTAGTGCTAAGGAAACTATTTTTATTTCCATCATATTATTGCATTCATGTTTTCTTACGATAATCGTATCTCAGTCAATAATTGAAATACCAGCAAGTTAATGTATTAGTACTAGGCTTGTTACAGGTGTGAATATCTTTGTCTGCATGCTTGAGCACAAGGGTTATCCCAAGCTCATCCTTCTTCAGTAGTTAAGAACCCCCCCTTTACCAGATGGTTTATACTAGCACACATCTTTTGATTAGACCCATATAATAAAAGAAAATACAAAAAGAGAACGTTTAAACTAAAGGAGGAACTTTCATAAACTTGTAAATCACTACGTAAATCCCATCAATAAATTGGCCAGATCGAAAGATCTAGAGAACCATTCCACAATCAAATGTTTCGGAGTCTAATTGGGCCTCCATGGAAGGTTTGGTTCATGCTATTGAGTTAAATGGATTTAGGACCCCTCAACAGTACCAACCATGTACATGTATCGTATACCATACCATGTGCCAACCATGTAAATCAACCATGCACATCAATACCTGTACCTTATACCATACCATGTACCAACCATGAAATGTATCCCATATACCATATCAAGCATCAAACATGTACTATGCCATGTACCATAAGATATGTTGACCAAGTAATACCAAGATTGTATCTCAACCAGGTACAATCACCACTAATAGATGTCTCCTATGCATGTACTACAATATTACAAGTGTATATCTCAATTATGTATCAATATCAATGGTAGACGACTAACACAACAACCATACACCTTGTACCAATAAACCAAGAAGTGTATTAGCAATGTATCTCATCCAACATGTACCATGTACCATGAAATGCATCTATTCATGTGCCTCAAGCATGCTCCTCAATATCACAAAGATGTAGTTTCATAGCACAATATGACAAGCCTCAAGTATATGTCAATACCACAAATATGTGCTTCTAACAATGAACCATAAAATCCATATACTAAGTACCAAGAGTGTGTCTCAATCATGTAACAATCTTACCTCAACCATGTACCATCAAGGGCCTCCAATACATACCTTAATCATGTGCCATATCATCCAATATTCAAGCCTCAAAAAAATACATAAATGACGTACCTTTACTCATGAGAACATGTAGAAAGAAGACCTAGGAATTTGCTTCAAACTTCAGGGACCTGGTACTAACATCCACTCAAGTTTTTTATGAGTTTTTCACATGTATGCTACCTCTTCATGTACATCCTACATATGTATGCTACCTCTTATACTATCAGCCCATGTATGTATGTTACCTCTTTTACTGTCATCCCGTGTACACCTCAGAAACTAGGGTTTTTTTAAGTTATGCAACTCTGAAACTTCCATCCCTTTATACTTTTCGTAGCCTCAAACTTGATACGTCAAATTCAACCTCAAATTCACTACTAGACTTTCCAATAGAAAGATAAACCATTACCAAATTACTATACCATAACAATCACTAGACCATTCATTAAACCATAACAATTCATTAGATATATGTTCAATATAAGTGTATTTGAACGTACTAATGAATGCCTCCATGAGGTATATTTCTAAAAATGCTAGGTAACTCCCCTCCATACTTTATAGCTTCTAGTTTTTCTTGTTACAACAACTTTTCCCCTTTGACTGGTTGACTTGTAACTAACTAGGGTTTCTTGACCACTCTTCGGGGCTTCCAACTTCACAATGCCATAAATCTCTAACCATGAGGAACCACATGGAATTCCACATATCACCGAAAATAGCATGATAAACACTATCCATCTATGAGTGTATTAAATTCATTTACCCTTTCCTTTATGTCCTTATTCCTCAAAAAAACATGGGTCCCATGACCATACCTATTGGTTTCTTGTAGACTTCTACAAAGCATATTCTCATGAGGGCCATGCTTCAAGCTACACCATAAGGGGACCACTTTGGAGACTTCTCCAAATACACTCATCACTCTTAACCATACAAATGATGACCAACCATAAAGAAAGGTTGTCCACATTTTTAGGGATTCTATAATTCTCCAAGGGTTGACATCAATCTATAAAGGTTGACATCTATCTATGGTCACTCTCCAAGGGTTGAAATAAATTAAAACCAACTATGCAAACCATTTTTCCATCAATCTAAACCAATTTTACAACACTCTCACCCTTTCGCATCGATGGAAACACCAACATTGATGTAAACACTTAGACATGGCAACACTCATGTTCAAACTCTCTTTGTGATCATCACTCCTCATCAATGTTTCTCACTCTCCCCCTTTGAAATCAATGTAAAAGTGTATCTCTCTAGGTAGCTCTCCCCCTTTGGGGTTTCTCCCCATTACTGAACTCTCCTTCGTGCTACTCCCCCTATCTACACTACCTTTATCTCTCCATCATCACGACTTTATTTATCTCTCACCCTTTGACAAAGGATTAACTCCCCCTATCGATAGGCATCCTCCGGACATTGTACCTTCTCTAACCAATCATGGGAAAAAGAATATCTCCCCATGTGGGTATGTCTCCCCCTATATGCATGCTATTGATCTTTGTTTTTGGATTCTCTCTCTCTGATGATTTTCCTTCTCTACAAGATGTAGATCTACTTATGAAATGTTTCCTTTCATCTCTTCCAGTACTATTTATTTGCCATTGGTGCTTCCTCATGTAATTCACTGACATATATAAAAAGCATTCAAAATTTGATTTCTTCATTTACTTTTCATGTTCACTTGACCATACTGTCAAATGATTTTGTTTTGATGATATAGCTTATGTTGAAAATTTCTCTTTCCTTATTCTGATATACCGTTCATTCCTTTCCTTTCTGTAATCAACTGATTTCACTAATTCCAATTGAAAATACACTTCTATGCATCATTTCTGACCCATGCTCTTTGTACCTACTAATAATCTCACGAATCCATCTATGTCCATATGTAACAAACTATCCATAACTCTACTACTCAACTATCCACAATGTTGACCCATATGTCATTGTATTATTCTAAAGACTTCACCTGAACATCACATATCAAATGTGTCTGTTGTAAACCAAACTCTACATGTCTAGACCAACCTGTGTTGAAGATACATCTTTCTGAAAACAAACATAAACTTCTTCTTGTGTAATTTCTAATTGACACTTGTGTGGGAACACTTCTTTCTCAATATATCAATCTATCATTTTGTACTTCTACTATCTGACTGCTCTGAATCTATTTCCAAATACCTCATACTTCTCGAAATATGATTCATTGATCTGTAGTATCTACTGCATGAACTCCTTTTGTTCAACATACATATTTATTGGGATTATCCAAGCTGGGTGGCTCAGAAAAATACATGTTTTGATGCGAAGTAATCTTACTCTTCATCTATAGACTTGCCATATCTCTGAACTTTGAATTCTTTATTTATGCCTATAGATTTATCTTGCACTACAATTCTTGAAAGAACAATATCTTGAACCTGTTCTTTATTCTCTAGTTCATGTTTTCTTTCTTGCAATACTGCGAATCCTGCGATCTCTGGGACCTGTTCTTTATTCACTTTTTCTTCTGGTTTTTCATTTCTTCTCCAAACATTCCTATGTCTGACATCTTCCTTTTTCCTTGTGTATTTTTCATCATCTCATACTATTGTCAATCCTAAGAGTATATGATCTTCTTTTACTTTTTTTTTCTTCTTTTCCAAACCTTCTTATATTTGATATCAGTGTTTTATTTCATAGAAGTATCCATCATGCTTATACATTCACAAGCTATGTTTCCATAGTTATGGAATTTGTAACATTCAATGTCATGTGGGACCACATAATCTTTTCTTTCTTGAAAATTTATTCCACGAGCCCCGCAATCTGCAACCTTATGTCCATATTTAGTACAATAAAAAAAACTACCATAAAAGAAATTTACATACCTAGAAGTGAATGATATTCTTTGTGGTGTAGTCCTTCTGAATTCCTTCCTTGGATGATCATGATATTATTTTTTATGGATCCCTTCATTATGGTTTTTTTCCTGAACATGGTAGGTCTTGTTGAATATGTATCTATGTTATTCTTCTTTGATTCTTGTTGACCATGATTCCTTCCTTTGAGTACTTCTGCATAGCTCTTACTCTTTTATTCATTTTTCTTTTCTGGTACCCTAGAATTCTTCTCTTCATTCTCTATCGTTGATGTGGATGTTTTTGTATTTTCAATGTTCTTGTTGAGATTGACGATTTTACTTCTCAATGTGACAACTTCTTCTTCAAGATTATCAACCTCTTTTTCTTTATTCAACATCTAACTCTTCATGACTTATTCTATATTCTTTGTTTCTTCAAGATGGATTTTCAAGGAAACAAATTCCTTTTCAAGTATTCTCTCTTCTTGATCAAATTCTGATTCAATTTTATTCAAGTCATCAGTTATTACTTTAAGATGATCTTTCAATATATACTCTTTCTTTTCATCTTCCTTTCTTTAGGTTTCCAAACATTGCTTCTCTTTTATTGCTTCATTTCTCAGTGCTTCTATTTCGGCTTCCAAACATTGCTTATCTTCCATCTTACTTTTATATGTTTCTTCAGTCTTTTTGGATTCTTCTAGAAGATATCTTAATTTCTCGATGATTTGTTGAGATTTTTCGAAACTTTGAGCACTTTCCTTTTGCTTCATAAATTCTATCTTGAGCGACTTATTTTCTTCTCTTTCTTTCTGCATTTCATCTAAAGCACTAATTAGGTCTTCCTTTTCAATTTCAATATTTTCTTCTATTTCATCATTTTCAATTTTCAAGTAAGGGAATTTAATTTCAAGATGTATGTTCTTTTCATAGTTAAAGAAAAATAAATCACCTATGTTGGCTTATGTCACTTCACACTCTTCTTCTTCTTAATTTGTCTGACATGATGAGAATATTTCTTCTTGTTTTGTACTTGTATCTTCTTTAGCAAATTCTAACTCTGTGATGGGAGAAAAATAGATATCATGTAGCTTATCCCAAATTTCTTTAGTTGATGAACGCTTTCCAACATTTTCTCTTACTGGATCAGGTAATCCTTCCCAGATGAAATTCATAGCTATTTTTTTATTCTTCTTCAATTCCTTCTTGGTTGTATTATTTTATTTCTTTGTATCATTATATCATGTCACAACTGAATACCAAATATCATATCCATATGCCTCTAAAAAGGTTTGTGTTCTTATCCTCCAAATCTCATACTTTAGACCACTCTCACCATCAAACATTGGTACTTCATTATCAGTAAATTCCATGATCTCCTTCCAATGATTAAATTGTCTCTTGAAGGAACCTACTCTGATATCAATTTTTGGATTACTGAGAGGGGGGGGGTGAATTAGTAATGAGCAATTTATACTACTTTTAACCATAGTATGTATTTTTTATCTTTACCAATTGTATTTAGTAGTTTATCATCAATGTATCATCTATGAATGCATCCAATTATACATATATCATAATCATGTGAACATAAGTAGCATCACATCAACATCACATCCAGAAATAAGTACACTAGTATTTATGTGGACCCCCAAATGGGAGAAAACCACAGAATGTTTTCTTATATATATCAATAATTCATTCATAGGAATCACCAACTTCCCAATTCTCTATATACAACTAGAAGGAGGCTCCAACCCCCTTCCTCAGGATCCAACTAGAAGGAATATACAACTCCCTCATTCTCTAGCTCTAACCAAAAGGAGGCTACAACCCCCTCGGTTCTTCGGCTCCAAACGAAAGGTGGCTACAACCACCTAGTTCTCAGGCTCCAACCTAAAGGAATATCCAACTCCTTGATTCTCTGGATATAACCAAAACAAGAATACAACCCCCTGTGTTCTCCGGTTACAACCAAAAGATGGCTACAACCACCTATACTTTCCCCATCGTGTCACCCTGAAATATAAGTGTTAAATGATGAAACCATTGTCACACTATCACTGTGAGATATACCACTGTAAACATGTACCAACCTATACCAACAACCTATAACCAACATGTAACCAACTTGTACATGTACTCATCATATACCAACAAAAAAATTGGTATGCAACATGTATGTGTTGTAGCTCGCATATGTACATGCCTTGTCTATAGTGCAGCCTATGTATGTACGCGGCCTTTCTATACTATAGCCTATGTATACCTTCTGAGAACTAGGGTTTTCACCTTTCTGAATTTTGACTCTTTGCTACCTATATTACTGTCATTGTCACTACCATTGTCAATGATACTCAACCAGATCCTCTCACATGGATCATATGCCAAATACACCTCTCAACTAGATGTCCAAAAAACACATGCCTCAACCAAGAATGATCCAACATCACCACATACCATCACAATATATGTGTCTCAACCATGTACCAACATGTATCATGCATCAACCTATACCATAAACCATGTACCAACAATGTACATGTACCGTATAGCATACCATGTGCCAACCATGCAAATCAACCATGTATATCAACCATGCACATCAATACATGTACCTTATACCATACCATTTTCCAACCATTAAATGTATCTCATATACCATATCAAGCATCAAACCTATAGTATACCATGTACCATAAGATATGTTGAACAGGTAATACCAAGAGAGTATCTCAACCAAGTACCATCACCACTAAGAGACGTCTCCTATGCATGTACTACTGTATGCCAAGTGTATATCTCAATAATGTATCAATATCAATGGTATACCACTAACACAACAACCATACACCTTGTACCAATAAATCAATAAGTATACCAACAATGTATCTCACCCAACATGTACTATATACCATGAAATTCTTCTAGTCATGTGCATCAAGCATGCTCCTCAATATCACAAAGATGTAGTCTTATAGAACAATATGAAAACCCTCAATTATATGCCAGTACCATAAATATGTGCCTCTAACAATGAACCATAACAGCCATATACTAAGTACCAAGAGTGTGTCTCAAGCATGTAACATTATTATCTCAACCATGTACCATCAAGGGCCTCCAAGACATACCTTAAGCTTGTGCCATATCATCCAATATTCAAGCCTCAAACAAATACATAAATGGCATACCTTTACTCATGAGAACTTTTAGAATGAAGACATGGGAAATTGCTTTGGACTTTAGGGACCTGGTACTAACATCCACTCAAGTTTTTTATGATTTTTTTGCATGTACACTACCTCTTCATGTACAGCCTGCATATGTGCACTACCTATTCTATTTTCAACCTATGTATGTACGCTACCTCTTATAATTTCATCCCATGTATGCCTCAGAAACTAGGACTTTTTTAAGTTCTGCAACTCTAAAACTTTTGGCCCTTCATAATTTTCACCACCTCAAACTTGATACGTCAGATTCAACCTCAAATTAACCAGTATACTTTCCAATAGAAAGATAAACCATTACCAAATTAATCGAGCATAAAAATCACTAAATCATTCATTAAACCATAACAATTCACTAGATAGATTTTCAATATAAGTGTATGTGAATGTACTAATGAATGACTCCATGAGGTATATTTATACAAATTCTAGGTAACTCCCATCCTTACTTTAGGGCTTCTAGGGTTTTCTTGTTACAACATATTTTCCCCTTTGATTGGTTGGCTTGTAACTAACTAAGGCTTATTAAACACTCTTCTAGGGTTCCAAATTCGCAAGGCCATAACTCTTGTGAGAAACCACGTGGTGTTCCACATATCACTGGAAATGGAATGACGAAAACTATCCATCTATGTGTGTATTATCTTCATTTACCCTTTCTGTTATGTCCTTATTTCTTAAACAAACTTGGGTCCCATGACCAAACCTATGGTTTTCTTGTAGACTTCTACAAATCATGTTCCCATGAGGGC
>ML779067.1:145243-172220 GCA_009831015.1 Picea engelmannii | reverse complement strand
CTATTCCATCACTAGGTAAGTATGTGTATTATGTTTCATTCATAGATGATTTCTCAAGGTACACATGGATTTATTTTCTTAGAAAAAATATGAGGTATTTGATAAATTTAAAGAGTTTAAGGCTCTGGTAGAAAATCAGACAGAGAAGAAAATAAAGGTATTGAGAACAGATAATGGTGGAGAATTCTATGGAAATGAATTCGAAGCATTCTGCAAGAAGTGTGGTATAGCAAGGTAGAATACTACTCCATACACTCCTCAGCATAATGGATTTGCAGAAAGGATGAACAGGAAACTAATGGAAAAATCAAGGAGCATTCTGGGCAGAGGTAGTGGGTACAGCATGTTACCTAGTCAATCGATCACCTTCATCAGCATTGGATGAAAAAAATCCACACGAGGTATGGATTGAAAAAAAACCTTCTCTTCAACATCTTAGAGTGTTTGGTTGTGATGCTTATGTACATGTTCCAAAGGAAAATAGGAGTAAGATGGATAAAAAAAGATGAAAAGTGTATCTTTATTGGTTATAAATATGGTGTGAAAGGTTATAATATTTGGAACCTAGAAACTAATAAGACTGTTTATAACTGGGATGTTGTTTTTAGAGAGCTAAAAGATGTGTCCAAACAAGAATTACTACGAAGGCAAGAGGAACCTGAGAAAATAGAGCTAGATTTGGATTATGCAAAATCTGAATCATCTGAAGAAGATGAAGCAGAAGAAGAAGAAGAACCTCATACCCCAGTATTGAGGAGATCAATGACAGAAAGAAGGAACCAGAAAGGTATAGTCCACCTGGTTTTCGTTCCAATTTTTCTTTATCTATTACTGATGATGATCCCAGAACAGTCAGGGAAGCAGTGAACTCAGAGGATATTAAACTATGGATGAAGGCCATGGTTGAAGAAATGGATTCCTTGGACAAGAATGAGGCATGGGATATAGTTGAGTTGTCAGCTAGAAGAAAATTTGTTGGTAGAAAATGGTTGTTTAAGAAGAATTTTAATGCAGAAGGAAAAGTGGAGAAATACAAAGCTCGGTTAGTAGCAAAAGGTTATTCCCAGGTAGAGGGAATTGACTTTGGTGAGATTTTTTGTCTTGTTGTTAAGTTAACTTCTATTAGATTTATTTTATCTATTCCTGCTGCTTTTGATCTTGAAGTGGAACAGATGGATGTGAAGACAACATTCCTACATGGGGATCTAGAAGAAGAAATCTACATGAAGTAGCCAGAAGGCTTTGTAGTAAAGGGAAATAAAGAGTTGGTTTGTAAGCTAAAGAAGTCACTATATGGTCTGAAGCAATCACCTAGCATGTGGTACCAAAATTTTGACACATACATCCTTGGATTGGGATTTGTGAGAAGCAAGGTTGATCACTATGTATATTCCAAGAAGGTTGGTAGTCACTTCATTTATGTAGTGTTGTATGTTGATGACATGTTTTTGGTAGGAAATAACATGGATGTTATCAAGGAGGTGAAATCAAATCTATCCTCCAAATTTGACATGAAGGATCTCGATGCTGCTAACTTACTTTTGGGAATGAAAATTAAAAGAGATTGTGCAAACAGGAAACTCTGATTGAATCAGAGAAAATGTTTTGAGATGATATTGCAGAGGTTTAATATGCATGGAATTAAATTGGTCAAGTTTCCTATTCCTATAGGTGTAAATTTATCTGCATATCAGTGTCCCAAGACACAAGAAGAAGAAGAGGACATGTCTCATGTTCCATATGCTGGTGCAGTTGGCAGTTTGATGTATGCAATGGTTTGTACTAGACCATACATTGCACATGTTGTGGACGTTTTGAGAAGGTATATGTCAAAACCAGGGAAGGAGCATTGGACAGCAGTAAAGAGGGTCTTCAGGTATTTGCGTGGCACTACCAATTATGGATTGTGCTACCAAGGAAGACCATGATTGGACAAAGTGGTGGACATACATGGATTTTTTTATGCATATTGGGCTAGATATCTGGATCGCAAAAGATAAACAAGTGGGTATGTGTTTAACCTATTTGGAGGAGAAATCAGTTGGATGAGAAAAAGACAGGTTGTAGTGGCACTCTCAACTACAGATGTTGAATACATGGAAGCCACTCATGCAAGAAAGAAAGAAGTATGGTTACAAAGATTGTGTTCAAGTATTGGGTTGGTACAACAAGCAGTGAGATTAGATTGTGACAGTCAAAGTGCAATCTTCTTGGCAAAGAACCCAGCTTATCATTCAAAGACAAATCATATTGATGTTCAGTATCACTTTGTGAGAGACATGGTTGAGGAAAAGAAGGTTTTGCTGGAAAAGGTTGACACTTTGAAGAATGTTGTAGAATTGTTGACAAAGTTTGTGAGCACAGAAAAGTTCTACTAGTGTAGAGTAACAATGGGCATTGTTGCCCTGGATTGTTAACTATATAACCATGTGGACCCTTGGATGCAAAGAAAACAACAAGTGGAAGAATGTTGGGTATATGTTATATTCTTTGCATGTGTGTGTGGGGGCACGTCAAGTTCGACAAATGCATCTGACCATCCCTCTAGTAGTGATCTTTGTGTCGTGTGCATCGGGATTAAGGGATTAGTGTTTTGGTATCTACGGAATACCTAAACACATTATATATATTGTATGGTGAATGGTGAAATTCGATATAATGAAAATAAGAAAGGTTTTCCCCGGTTGAGAGTTTCTGGTATAAATCTCTATGTACTATGTGTATGAGCCATTGATTAATTTTTTTTTTGCTTAAGAATCTATATGCATTACTTTACTTCACAGGTTTAAAACCTACACTACACTCATAAACTGAATTGAATGGTTGATGCGACAAGGTAAGTTCATCCTTGTTTCAATATCTAGAATGACTTTGAAAATTTTCATTATGCACACAAGTTTGTATTCCAGAGTATCCGAAGAAGAAAATAAAGCATCTTGAGACTGTGTTAATTCTCAAATTATCAAGACTAGGTTAAACAAGAAACAGTGGTATGTGTTCAAGTTTGTCAATTCAGCGGTCATGATTTGTTATATATACATCTAATTTCTTTCACAGTATCTAACTATTTTCTAAGATGCAAGGAAAATGCCTCTGATAAATCCAACCACCAGACACTCATCGAGAGAACCCAATCTAAAGGAAGTGAAATCAGGTGAAGGTTCTTCTCATGGTATTGCAAGGTAGTTGGAGTACACTCCCAGGGCAGAGTCGGTCATAAAAACCTCAACAAAGAAATCTTTTGTTCAACCTCTGGTTTTTGATGATACAGAAGAAAACACTATATCCAAATTAATGCTCCCACAGTGGGGAGACCTATTCAACAGAATCAGTCGGGAGGAGTACCCAAAATGTATCCCACACAGCGACCCATATGTAAGGGCACTTGACGACCAGGTGTTCCCAAATTTCCGACGATCATATTTTCACATGGTAGCCTGCAAAACCCTGGTTTTCCCATGCATTGAGGTTTTGAAGTGGCTAATCCACCATATAGACACACAGAAGTGCTTAATAAATGATGAGAATGGTGGGTGTGTTGGATTTTTCCTCCCGACAGAAGTCCAGAAGTACTACAAACTCAAATACCCAGAGGAGTGGCTAAACACAGACTTCGTGCCGAAGTTCTACAAATTCCATGACACCATCTAGTTGATGGCCTCATGGTGGAAGGAGGAAAAAAAGTTTACAAATCGGAGCAATGGTTGGTATTGAATAGTTAACCTGGGGGAGCCATACATCTACTTGGTGGCTCTCATCTGTCGATTGTATGGAGAGAAGGATTGCTCCAAGTTTTCATAAGCATGGGATACCTTGGCATACACGACAGTGATATCCGGAAGCAGCTTCAACTGGGGAGTGATAATTTCCAAGAAATTGAGCATATGTGTACAGCAGGCTCAGACGTCGAAAGAATGGGAAGCACCCACTTTCCACATGGCCTTGTACCTGCTCGATATGATATGTGTGATAAATGTCTTCACCGGCATGAATTTAAGCTGCCATGTTGCATAGCTCACTGTTCACATTTATTTCAGCATACTATGGGAGAACAGGTACAAAAAATACTATGCCCTCATTTGTGATGAATTCATCACCTGTATTCATTTTATTGTATTTAAAAAAGAATGCCCAAGACTATCCGCAGCAGCCAAGAAAATGGTAGCGAAGGTAGGCCACTGGTATTTAGATGAACATACAACCTATATCAGAGTGTTCGGGTCCACTAGAGCACCACATCTACACCCATATCATGTCCCAGACCGTCTCATTGTGGGACGCATATGCTATTAGACTATTCTGCAGGGCTATAACATCACACTAGTCAAGGACAGGAAGCGGGATTTCATACCCTACGGTTTCCATGTGGGATTTTATTTTGTAAAGGACACTTATCAAGCCAAACAAGAAGGGTTGATCCAACTTGAATTTAGGTTCCTGACAGGCCGATTCCACAAGAACAACCCTAAAGGCCTGGTCCCCCAACATGCTGCACAGGTATCATCATGTTGGCCATACGTGCATGACAAATTTGAGGATGAAATTTTCACAAAGTGCGCATAGGACTGGGAGGAGGTAGTACAAAGGATGGCCAACATGAACATGACTAGGTTCAAGGCTATGAGCATGGATGAGCAGGTGAAGACAATAGAATAGTCACAGTCAGCTAAAGAGGCCCTTGAAGTTAGGGAAGAAATAATAGCGACAGAGACTACAAAGGCACAAAGAAGAGGAATGCTCTTGCTATAAGGGGCACAGAGGATCATTGATTAGTTGTGGAATGACCCAGATCTTGTAGAGATTTTGAGGATTCCCTCTTAAAACCCAATCGAAAGCAGAGGAGATCCAAGTGGCTTAGAGCCAATACAACTTGAATAAACCACTGAGACAAAAAACTCTAAAGTTCCACCACCACAAATCAGATCACTAGGGGGGATTTCAACCCAGCCTGAGATAGCAAGGACACCAGGTAGGAAAAGTGTACCAAAACCCTTGATTGAATTAATACCCATCTATGATGATGCGGATAATTTGGAGGTTTCCCTGGTGACTCCAATGAAGATTACAAAGGAAAAGGAAACTAAGAAAGAATCTACCCCAAGTCCCGATGCTCCAATTCAAAACCTTTCACAGAGAGACCATGAGGTCGAAAGTGTCTAAGACACTGAGCTACTCGACTTACAATGAAACCCAATAGACAGCTCAAGGGATGAGCTTGAATCAGGTGGGCAGAAAGAGGAAATTCCATAGCAAGAAATTGGAAATTCGACAGTCGATTACTAAATAACTACCGAACCTACCCCTAGCTCTTCAATTTTGGTCGACACCTCACCATTCGATCAAAAACAAACGAAGTTTGATCCATCGAGACATATGAAAGAAGTTTGGGAACCCATCCTAAAATAGATACACATAGTTAGGAGCCTGGTAAATACTCTAACCTGGGGAGAACAACAAATCCTTGAACCTGTTGATGACGTTGTTGACATACAATTGATCACCTATGATAGAAAAAGAAAATTCATCATGAAGAGGACCACTAAGAAGAGGAGGCTCACTTAGATAGTTTGATTCTCATCACTACGGAGGAGAATTTTCTCAACACAGAGCATGCCAAGACATATGAGCTTATCGGCGTAGGGATGTCTATCATGGATGCCACATTGAATAGAGAAATAAGAGATGAAAAGGAGTCGGTCGCTGCACTTAAGGAGTTGGAGAATCTACACCATTTGGAAAAATACTATCAGGACTCCAAACAGTCCACAGTCTTTTTGAGAAATAAGTTCCAAGAATCCTATGCCAAATTCACGAATGAATGACACCTTTGCATGGCAGGTATAGCTGATTTCCAAGAAGACACCCTTATGGCACTAGCTACCTGCAAAGATGTGGAAAGATGGTATGATAAAGCTCACCAAGTAGTAGAAAGGACTGATTACATCAGTGTGGTTCAAAAGGGTTGATATGTCGAAGAGAATGGTATTCGGGTGTTGAGGGAGAACAACATAGATCAGATCAGGAAAGCGATCGAATACTGGGTAAAAATGGCCCAGGAACCTCAACGGGAGATTCAAGAGAAGTGGGTCGAGTGCGAAAGAGTTGGGAAAATATTAATCAGGAGATGAAAGACATCGTCCTCCCAGAATTCGGCTCACCCGAAGACTTTGTCAACCTGCATGACATAGTCAAGAAACATACAGAACAAGACTCGACGTGGATAGCAATGATAGCAAAGGTGGCGAGCATGGTGCAAGGTAAAGTACAGCAGTTCATGGAGCATCTGATTAAGGCTCGAGCGGTTTTTTTGTGGTTGAGTGTTAAAATAATCAAGTACAGAGCATGGGCAGTAGAAGTGAAATAAATTATTTCATGCCTGATGGACCAACACAGGTCCCATATGCCAACACATGCGAGGAACTATTCATCAAATGGTCAGAATATGAGAAGATCCATCCACTTCACTAAAACTATTTGATGATTCTTAGAGAACAGAGAGATGAAAGCGCCATGTGACGATATTTTGTTTTACTTAGCTTGCACTTATAATAGCTATTTTAAGTTAATGATTTGTTATAAATAATAGGATTGACCTTTTATCAAAGGTCGATGGTTTTGGAAAAGACCTCCATTTTTGGAATTGTAAGGAACTATTTCTGAACTACCTTAATTGAGAAGTCTTGTTTAGGGTTGAAGACAAATTTCTATTTTTTCATCAAAGACGTTGTGTGATTGGATTGAGGAGGAATTACTTCCAAATTTATTTTATTAATGGATGTTGTAATGATTAAGAGTTTATGAATCTATTGATAAGTTAGTTTCTTCAATATTTTTTGTAGTTCTTGTCTCTAATGATGAAATCAAAATCTTTGTGTTGATGTGTGATTAATGCTAGTGCTAAGGAAACTATTTTTATTTCCATCATATTATTGCATTCATGTTTTCTTACGATAATCGTATCTCAGTCAATAATTGAAATACCAGCAAGTTAATGTATTAGTACTAGGCTTGTTACAGGTGTGAATATCTTTGTCTGCATGCTTGAGCACAAGGGTTATCCCAAGCTCATCCTTCTTCAGTAGTTAAGAACCCCCCCTTTACCAGATGGTTTATACTAGCACACATCTTTTGATTAGACCCATATAATAAAAGAAAATACAAAAAGAGAACGTTTAAACTAAAGGAGGAACTTTCATAAACTTGTAAATCACTACGTAAATCCCATCAATAAATTGGCCAGATCGAAAGATCTAGAGAACCATTCCACAATCAAATGTTTCGGAGTCTAATTGGGCCTCCATGGAAGGTTTGGTTCATGCTATTGAGTTAAATGGATTTAGGACCCCTCAACAGTACCAACCATGTACATGTATCGTATACCATACCATGTGCCAACCATGTAAATCAACCATGCACATCAATACCTGTACCTTATACCATACCATGTACCAACCATGAAATGTATCCCATATACCATATCAAGCATCAAACATGTACTATGCCATGTACCATAAGATATGTTGACCAAGTAATACCAAGATTGTATCTCAACCAGGTACAATCACCACTAATAGATGTCTCCTATGCATGTACTACAATATTACAAGTGTATATCTCAATTATGTATCAATATCAATGGTAGACGACTAACACAACAACCATACACCTTGTACCAATAAACCAAGAAGTGTATTAGCAATGTATCTCATCCAACATGTACCATGTACCATGAAATGCATCTATTCATGTGCCTCAAGCATGCTCCTCAATATCACAAAGATGTAGTTTCATAGCACAATATGACAAGCCTCAAGTATATGTCAATACCACAAATATGTGCTTCTAACAATGAACCATAAAATCCATATACTAAGTACCAAGAGTGTGTCTCAATCATGTAACAATCTTACCTCAACCATGTACCATCAAGGGCCTCCAATACATACCTTAATCATGTGCCATATCATCCAATATTCAAGCCTCAAAAAAATACATAAATGACGTACCTTTACTCATGAGAACATGTAGAAAGAAGACCTAGGAATTTGCTTCAAACTTCAGGGACCTGGTACTAACATCCACTCAAGTTTTTTATGAGTTTTTCACATGTATGCTACCTCTTCATGTACATCCTACATATGTATGCTACCTCTTATACTATCAGCCCATGTATGTATGTTACCTCTTTTACTGTCATCCCGTGTACACCTCAGAAACTAGGGTTTTTTTAAGTTATGCAACTCTGAAACTTCCATCCCTTTATACTTTTCGTAGCCTCAAACTTGATACGTCAAATTCAACCTCAAATTCACTACTAGACTTTCCAATAGAAAGATAAACCATTACCAAATTACTATACCATAACAATCACTAGACCATTCATTAAACCATAACAATTCATTAGATATATGTTCAATATAAGTGTATTTGAACGTACTAATGAATGCCTCCATGAGGTATATTTCTAAAAATGCTAGGTAACTCCCCTCCATACTTTATAGCTTCTAGTTTTTCTTGTTACAACAACTTTTCCCCTTTGACTGGTTGACTTGTAACTAACTAGGGTTTCTTGACCACTCTTCGGGGCTTCCAACTTCACAATGCCATAAATCTCTAACCATGAGGAACCACATGGAATTCCACATATCACCGAAAATAGCATGATAAACACTATCCATCTATGAGTGTATTAAATTCATTTACCCTTTCCTTTATGTCCTTATTCCTCAAAAAAACATGGGTCCCATGACCATACCTATTGGTTTCTTGTAGACTTCTACAAAGCATATTCTCATGAGGGCCATGCTTCAAGCTACACCATAAGGGGACCACTTTGGAGACTTCTCCAAATACACTCATCACTCTTAACCATACAAATGATGACCAACCATAAAGAAAGGTTGTCCACATTTTTAGGGATTCTATAATTCTCCAAGGGTTGACATCAATCTATAAAGGTTGACATCTATCTATGGTCACTCTCCAAGGGTTGAAATAAATTAAAACCAACTATGCAAACCATTTTTCCATCAATCTAAACCAATTTTACAACACTCTCACCCTTTCGCATCGATGGAAACACCAACATTGATGTAAACACTTAGACATGGCAACACTCATGTTCAAACTCTCTTTGTGATCATCACTCCTCATCAATGTTTCTCACTCTCCCCCTTTGAAATCAATGTAAAAGTGTATCTCTCTAGGTAGCTCTCCCCCTTTGGGGTTTCTCCCCATTACTGAACTCTCCTTCGTGCTACTCCCCCTATCTACACTACCTTTATCTCTCCATCATCACGACTTTATTTATCTCTCACCCTTTGACAAAGGATTAACTCCCCCTATCGATAGGCATCCTCCGGACATTGTACCTTCTCTAACCAATCATGGGAAAAAGAATATCTCCCCATGTGGGTATGTCTCCCCCTATATGCATGCTATTGATCTTTGTTTTTGGATTCTCTCTCTCTGATGATTTTCCTTCTCTACAAGATGTAGATCTACTTATGAAATGTTTCCTTTCATCTCTTCCAGTACTATTTATTTGCCATTGGTGCTTCCTCATGTAATTCACTGACATATATAAAAAGCATTCAAAATTTGATTTCTTCATTTACTTTTCATGTTCACTTGACCATACTGTCAAATGATTTTGTTTTGATGATATAGCTTATGTTGAAAATTTCTCTTTCCTTATTCTGATATACCGTTCATTCCTTTCCTTTCTGTAATCAACTGATTTCACTAATTCCAATTGAAAATACACTTCTATGCATCATTTCTGACCCATGCTCTTTGTACCTACTAATAATCTCACGAATCCATCTATGTCCATATGTAACAAACTATCCATAACTCTACTACTCAACTATCCACAATGTTGACCCATATGTCATTGTATTATTCTAAAGACTTCACCTGAACATCACATATCAAATGTGTCTGTTGTAAACCAAACTCTACATGTCTAGACCAACCTGTGTTGAAGATACATCTTTCTGAAAACAAACATAAACTTCTTCTTGTGTAATTTCTAATTGACACTTGTGTGGGAACACTTCTTTCTCAATATATCAATCTATCATTTTGTACTTCTACTATCTGACTGCTCTGAATCTATTTCCAAATACCTCATACTTCTCGAAATATGATTCATTGATCTGTAGTATCTACTGCATGAACTCCTTTTGTTCAACATACATATTTATTGGGATTATCCAAGCTGGGTGGCTCAGAAAAATACATGTTTTGATGCGAAGTAATCTTACTCTTCATCTATAGACTTGCCATATCTCTGAACTTTGAATTCTTTATTTATGCCTATAGATTTATCTTGCACTACAATTCTTGAAAGAACAATATCTTGAACCTGTTCTTTATTCTCTAGTTCATGTTTTCTTTCTTGCAATACTGCGAATCCTGCGATCTCTGGGACCTGTTCTTTATTCACTTTTTCTTCTGGTTTTTCATTTCTTCTCCAAACATTCCTATGTCTGACATCTTCCTTTTTCCTTGTGTATTTTTCATCATCTCATACTATTGTCAATCCTAAGAGTATATGATCTTCTTTTACTTTTTTTTTCTTCTTTTCCAAACCTTCTTATATTTGATATCAGTGTTTTATTTCATAGAAGTATCCATCATGCTTATACATTCACAAGCTATGTTTCCATAGTTATGGAATTTGTAACATTCAATGTCATGTGGGACCACATAATCTTTTCTTTCTTGAAAATTTATTCCACGAGCCCCGCAATCTGCAACCTTATGTCCATATTTAGTACAATAAAAAAAACTACCATAAAAGAAATTTACATACCTAGAAGTGAATGATATTCTTTGTGGTGTAGTCCTTCTGAATTCCTTCCTTGGATGATCATGATATTATTTTTTATGGATCCCTTCATTATGGTTTTTTTCCTGAACATGGTAGGTCTTGTTGAATATGTATCTATGTTATTCTTCTTTGATTCTTGTTGACCATGATTCCTTCCTTTGAGTACTTCTGCATAGCTCTTACTCTTTTATTCATTTTTCTTTTCTGGTACCCTAGAATTCTTCTCTTCATTCTCTATCGTTGATGTGGATGTTTTTGTATTTTCAATGTTCTTGTTGAGATTGACGATTTTACTTCTCAATGTGACAACTTCTTCTTCAAGATTATCAACCTCTTTTTCTTTATTCAACATCTAACTCTTCATGACTTATTCTATATTCTTTGTTTCTTCAAGATGGATTTTCAAGGAAACAAATTCCTTTTCAAGTATTCTCTCTTCTTGATCAAATTCTGATTCAATTTTATTCAAGTCATCAGTTATTACTTTAAGATGATCTTTCAATATATACTCTTTCTTTTCATCTTCCTTTCTTTAGGTTTCCAAACATTGCTTCTCTTTTATTGCTTCATTTCTCAGTGCTTCTATTTCGGCTTCCAAACATTGCTTATCTTCCATCTTACTTTTATATGTTTCTTCAGTCTTTTTGGATTCTTCTAGAAGATATCTTAATTTCTCGATGATTTGTTGAGATTTTTCGAAACTTTGAGCACTTTCCTTTTGCTTCATAAATTCTATCTTGAGCGACTTATTTTCTTCTCTTTCTTTCTGCATTTCATCTAAAGCACTAATTAGGTCTTCCTTTTCAATTTCAATATTTTCTTCTATTTCATCATTTTCAATTTTCAAGTAAGGGAATTTAATTTCAAGATGTATGTTCTTTTCATAGTTAAAGAAAAATAAATCACCTATGTTGGCTTATGTCACTTCACACTCTTCTTCTTCTTAATTTGTCTGACATGATGAGAATATTTCTTCTTGTTTTGTACTTGTATCTTCTTTAGCAAATTCTAACTCTGTGATGGGAGAAAAATAGATATCATGTAGCTTATCCCAAATTTCTTTAGTTGATGAACGCTTTCCAACATTTTCTCTTACTGGATCAGGTAATCCTTCCCAGATGAAATTCATAGCTATTTTTTTATTCTTCTTCAATTCCTTCTTGGTTGTATTATTTTATTTCTTTGTATCATTATATCATGTCACAACTGAATACCAAATATCATATCCATATGCCTCTAAAAAGGTTTGTGTTCTTATCCTCCAAATCTCATACTTTAGACCACTCTCACCATCAAACATTGGTACTTCATTATCAGTAAATTCCATGATCTCCTTCCAATGATTAAATTGTCTCTTGAAGGAACCTACTCTGATATCAATTTTTGGATTACTGAGAGGGGGGGGGTGAATTAGTAATGAGCAATTTATACTACTTTTAACCATAGTATGTATTTTTTATCTTTACCAATTGTATTTAGTAGTTTATCATCAATGTATCATCTATGAATGCATCCAATTATACATATATCATAATCATGTGAACATAAGTAGCATCACATCAACATCACATCCAGAAATAAGTACACTAGTATTTATGTGGACCCCCAAATGGGAGAAAACCACAGAATGTTTTCTTATATATATCAATAATTCATTCATAGGAATCACCAACTTCCCAATTCTCTATATACAACTAGAAGGAGGCTCCAACCCCCTTCCTCAGGATCCAACTAGAAGGAATATACAACTCCCTCATTCTCTAGCTCTAACCAAAAGGAGGCTACAACCCCCTCGGTTCTTCGGCTCCAAACGAAAGGTGGCTACAACCACCTAGTTCTCAGGCTCCAACCTAAAGGAATATCCAACTCCTTGATTCTCTGGATATAACCAAAACAAGAATACAACCCCCTGTGTTCTCCGGTTACAACCAAAAGATGGCTACAACCACCTATACTTTCCCCATCGTGTCACCCTGAAATATAAGTGTTAAATGATGAAACCATTGTCACACTATCACTGTGAGATATACCACTGTAAACATGTACCAACCTATACCAACAACCTATAACCAACATGTAACCAACTTGTACATGTACTCATCATATACCAACAAAAAAATTGGTATGCAACATGTATGTGTTGTAGCTCGCATATGTACATGCCTTGTCTATAGTGCAGCCTATGTATGTACGCGGCCTTTCTATACTATAGCCTATGTATACCTTCTGAGAACTAGGGTTTTCACCTTTCTGAATTTTGACTCTTTGCTACCTATATTACTGTCATTGTCACTACCATTGTCAATGATACTCAACCAGATCCTCTCACATGGATCATATGCCAAATACACCTCTCAACTAGATGTCCAAAAAACACATGCCTCAACCAAGAATGATCCAACATCACCACATACCATCACAATATATGTGTCTCAACCATGTACCAACATGTATCATGCATCAACCTATACCATAAACCATGTACCAACAATGTACATGTACCGTATAGCATACCATGTGCCAACCATGCAAATCAACCATGTATATCAACCATGCACATCAATACATGTACCTTATACCATACCATTTTCCAACCATTAAATGTATCTCATATACCATATCAAGCATCAAACCTATAGTATACCATGTACCATAAGATATGTTGAACAGGTAATACCAAGAGAGTATCTCAACCAAGTACCATCACCACTAAGAGACGTCTCCTATGCATGTACTACTGTATGCCAAGTGTATATCTCAATAATGTATCAATATCAATGGTATACCACTAACACAACAACCATACACCTTGTACCAATAAATCAATAAGTATACCAACAATGTATCTCACCCAACATGTACTATATACCATGAAATTCTTCTAGTCATGTGCATCAAGCATGCTCCTCAATATCACAAAGATGTAGTCTTATAGAACAATATGAAAACCCTCAATTATATGCCAGTACCATAAATATGTGCCTCTAACAATGAACCATAACAGCCATATACTAAGTACCAAGAGTGTGTCTCAAGCATGTAACATTATTATCTCAACCATGTACCATCAAGGGCCTCCAAGACATACCTTAAGCTTGTGCCATATCATCCAATATTCAAGCCTCAAACAAATACATAAATGGCATACCTTTACTCATGAGAACTTTTAGAATGAAGACATGGGAAATTGCTTTGGACTTTAGGGACCTGGTACTAACATCCACTCAAGTTTTTTATGATTTTTTTGCATGTACACTACCTCTTCATGTACAGCCTGCATATGTGCACTACCTATTCTATTTTCAACCTATGTATGTACGCTACCTCTTATAATTTCATCCCATGTATGCCTCAGAAACTAGGACTTTTTTAAGTTCTGCAACTCTAAAACTTTTGGCCCTTCATAATTTTCACCACCTCAAACTTGATACGTCAGATTCAACCTCAAATTAACCAGTATACTTTCCAATAGAAAGATAAACCATTACCAAATTAATCGAGCATAAAAATCACTAAATCATTCATTAAACCATAACAATTCACTAGATAGATTTTCAATATAAGTGTATGTGAATGTACTAATGAATGACTCCATGAGGTATATTTATACAAATTCTAGGTAACTCCCATCCTTACTTTAGGGCTTCTAGGGTTTTCTTGTTACAACATATTTTCCCCTTTGATTGGTTGGCTTGTAACTAACTAAGGCTTATTAAACACTCTTCTAGGGTTCCAAATTCGCAAGGCCATAACTCTTGTGAGAAACCACGTGGTGTTCCACATATCACTGGAAATGGAATGACGAAAACTATCCATCTATGTGTGTATTATCTTCATTTACCCTTTCTGTTATGTCCTTATTTCTTAAACAAACTTGGGTCCCATGACCAAACCTATGGTTTTCTTGTAGACTTCTACAAATCATGTTCCCATGAGGGCTATGCTTAAAGCTATTCCATAAGGGGACCACTTGGAGACTTCTCCAAATACACCCATCACTCTCAACCATAAAGCAAGATTGTCCACATTTCTAGGGATTTCATACTTCTCCAAGGGTTGACAACAATCTCTAAAGGTTAACATCTATCTATGGTCACTCTCCAAGGGTTGACATAAATGACAACCAACTATACAAACCATTTGTCTATCAATCTAAACCAAATGTCCAACAGTATTCGGATACATACTAACTGTGTTTGCTTGATAGGTTGAGTATGTTTTGTATGGAATTCAAGGTAATCAAATATGAGAATGGTAGGTTCAATAGCCTAATTTATAAAAAGGATCATGCTCAGAGAACTGAGTTCTCATTCTTTTCATCCCTTCTTTGAAGACACCCACAAAATCTGGTTGTTGTAACTAATGCTTGCAACCACACCCATACTTACTATTTTCAAAAATGGTTTCCAAATACCCCTTTTATTCTTTTCAGCTCCATGTCAAAACTATAATTATGTCAATGCTAAGATATTCTCTTTGTGAAAAACAAAATCCAATGTTTATCCCACAAGCCAATGATGAAATGGTCTTTGAAATTTCTAGAAAGTTTGTAAAGTCAATACCTATCTTATCCATAAAATATCCAAATTTAGTGCAGATACATTCTCTTTTTGTGTGTACATGTGTATAGTAATATGGATGGGAGTTGGTTCTAGTTTTTATTTTGCAATTTTGAGAAGCACACTAGATGCAGTTGTAAATACTTAAGATCAAACCATGGATATAGTAAATATTTTTCATGACAAAGCCATGAATCATGACTATATCATAAGTGAAAAATCCATTTTCTTGCCAAAGGTTCAGAGTTTGTGGATAGTAGAAACACAAATTTTGGTTTCTCTTGTGAAAATTTCCATGAGACTATCCATTTATATCTATGTCCATGCACTAGCATATTTGGGTCATTTTGCGACGGTTGTTTCGACGCTCTTGAGACATTATGTTGTTGACATTGCGATGAATATAGAGTCTTTGAAACATCATTTTATGTCACGTGTAAATTGCGAAGAACTTGAACAAACGTCGCAATATCAACAGCATAGGAAATTGCGACAAAAAAGAAATATCGTCGCCAATATGACAATATAGGCAAACTATGTGAAACCAACATTTCGTCTCAATTGTGACGCCCATTGCGACAACAACTTTCGTGGTTTATATAGAAAAATTGTCACAATAATTTAATTGGTCGCCGCACTAGCGATGACAACCGTTGCATCAATTGAATTTGTCGTTGTGTGTGCAATGACAAATTTTCGTCGTTTATATAACAAAATTGTTGCATCAATTGAAGTTGTCGTCCCACGTGCGACGACAAATTTTTGTTTTATATAGCAAAATTGTCGCAACAATTGAAGTTGTCATTGCACGTGCAACAAGAACTTTTCATTTTTATCCAGCAAAAATGTCGCAATAATTGAAGTTGTCGTCGCACGTGCGACGACAACTTTTTGTTTTTATATAGCACAACTGTTGCAACAATTGAAGTTTTCGTCGCACAGGCGATGACAACTTTTTGTTTTTATATAGCACAATTGTCGCAACAATTGAAGTTTTCGTTGCACAGGCGACGACATATTTTCGTTGTTTATATAGCAAAATTGTCATAGCAATTAAGGTTTGTGTCAAAATTGCGACGCCCAATGTTTATTTAAAAAAAAAATTAGGCTGCAATTTTGATATTAATATTAATATTACCATTTTAATATAATATTACCATAATAATTTTTTAATTGATTTGTGCTCCATTACTAATAATTTAACAGACAATTAATGAATTCAAAGCGCTAGGACTACTCTAAGCTGCTAAACCTAGAATATGATGCCCTCTTTGTCAAATCCATGAAGAATATGTTGACCATCTGCTTCTCAATTGCACATAAAAAAAAAGCACACAAATCTATTATGATGGATGGGACAGGACTTGTAACCAACATTGTGATGACTAAACTTGTACCATTGATATTGGTGGACTAAAGGGATAAGTTTGCAAATGGGACATTGTTGATTGTGACCTAATATTGTTGGTATCCTCCATTGATCATAATTAAACAACTTATAGCTTTCGTGAAAACCAATTGTGATATTTTTATAATTTTAACTTTGTTCCTTTGGTACGAGGTGTTCTAAAGTTTCTAGGGTTTTGTTTTGTTGGTTAGAAGTGTCATTCCCTTACCATTCTTTATATCATTAATTTCTTGAGGTGCAATCTAAGTATAAGTTTTATAGGTCTTATAAGTTTTAGGGATTAGAAGTTGTAGTGGTTATGTCTTATATTATGGGTTATAATGTACCGTGGAAGTGGTTATTTTTGTTGGGATTCATATGGGTTAGGAATGATATGGGTTATAGGTTTATGGATCAAAGGGTATAGGAATCCATTGTTATTTTAGTTAGATGTAATAGAAGGTGTAAGGATTAGAGATTATATGTATTTATAGATACCAAGGGTTCTATTATTTGTTAATGGGATATGGGTTATTGAGATTATATATGGTAGGGGATAGGGAGTGTCAGTATCCTATAATGATAGGAGACCTGATGATTCAGATATGATTGGTGGGTCTCTGATGGAGTTCCTGGTTTGTTGGTCTTGTTGTCTCTTGAAATAATTTTTCCCAAATTATGGTCATTAGGTGATAGGATGGATCATTAGATGCAATATTTTTGAGTTAAATGTCTTTAATATTAGCTTTAGACTTATCTTTTCAAAAAGTGACGAGTCTGTACTTTTATTAGAAAAAACTCTAAAATTTCACTTTCAGTAGCTAAGAGTTATTTTTCAAATCATTCTAAGCTGTCGAAATTTGTCTCTTTCGGTATCTAAAATAGCATGTGCGAGGTTCTCTAAGTTGTCGAAAGCATAGAGTCAGCTAACAGTCAGACTGTCCCGTCAGATTCTCAAACCACCAACAGTACATAGCATCATCATCTCAAGTGTTTCTGAAATTGACTGAAGTGAATCATGATACGATCTGGGCAAGTGACTATTTGTCTGATATGATTATTTGGTGAGATCTATTTAATCCTAATCTAATAAATCCGATCACCATAAGCTCGTATCATTTGTTTTACCTGATCTACCACATGGTGTCTGTCCTGATCGAATGATGCAGTCATCATTATGATCTGATTTTCATTCTATAATTAAGGGTTTGTTATAAAAAATTGTCATCCAAATATTTCCCCCATATTACACATCCTTCCTCTGTTTGAGTTTCATTTTTTCCCTCTATCAGCGCCACTGTGTCTGCCCAAACCCGATTTTTGCAAGTATTGATTTTTGTTTTACAGATGAAGAAGGGAGGAGCTCCGCTCAGGAAGGAGCTCAATGACATAACATATCTAGAATCTCACCCTGAGATTTGCCAGATGTTCAGGGATGCATGCTGCTACAGGTTTTGTGAAACACTCCAAGGGTTTCAGCAAGGTGTGGTTGAGGCATTTGCATTGACCTTTGATGGAGCCAAGGCCATAGTTGGAATAATTGAGGTACATTTTGATGAAGCAGTCATTGCAGTAGCAACAGATATGCCTGGGACTGGTGAAAGATGGTTCAAGTAAACCACTACCAAAGACATTGCGTTCAGGTCTTATCTCAATCCTGAACACAAATGTATTACTTTGAAGAAATACATCCTTAGATCCTACTTGGAAGAAAAGTGGAAACACTTTCTCAAAGCCATCCAGGCATACATAACATGTGAAGGAAAATATGGTAGAGTAATGTTCTACCATTTCAAGCTCATGAACCATTTCACAGGTAGATTTCCTTTGAATCTGCCCGTCTACCTTCACAGAAGCTTCACAAAAATGACACACCAAGTCCAGGCCATACCTCGCAAGGTGCAGGGTAGAATTTCTCATCACGGTCTTATCAAACTCATAATGCTTCAAGAATTGAAGAAGAGGGATAAGAGTTGGGAGTATCTTCTTTTCTGGGGTGAATTTGAACCAGAACCCTAGCCCAAAGACAAAAAGAAAACTTTTTCCACTAAGTCTTCAACACCACAGATCAGTGAAAGGAAAAGAAGATCCATTTCCCTAGTAATTGCAGAGGAGCCAGCTTCTTCTTCCAAGTCCAAGAAAGCCAAAAAGATTCTTTATTTAAGCCAAGCAACAGAACGCAAAACTAGTGCCTCTGATAAAAACGTTTTGAATCTTCCTTGTTCAAATTCAGAGGAGGATTTAGAGTCAGTAGAAGGAGAGGTTCCTGAGCAATTTTCTTTTGAAGAAGCACCTCTTTCACCAGAGTTTCTAGACCTGGAGACTCCTGAAGAATCAACAAGTAAAGGAAATAAGTTAGCATCAAATATTGAAAAGCTTAAAAAAGAAATATCAGAGATGAAGTTTCTTGAGAGGGTCATTAAATCCCAAAACCAGACTATAAGCAACACATCAGATGAGGTAAGAGATTGTTTTGAAAGGTTAGCTAAAATGCATGTAAAGGAACAGAAAAGGAATAAGAAATTGCTCAAGGAGAATTGTAGGTTGCTTAAAATGGTTAGAGGTTTAAGGATCAAACTAAGGATTAAAAATCCTAAGCCAAGAGCACATCCTGATTTAAAATCTCAAGAAGAAGTTGTTGAGAACCTAAATAAGGATCCTAAAGAGTAGGTAGATCGAAGAAAATCCATTTTTGCAGTTTTGAAAAGTTGTGGAAAACTCAGGATTTTCGGCAGCTTATTCGTTTCCCTCAAAGCGTTGTTAGTTGTCGAAAGCTCTATTTTCAGCAGCTAATCCTACTCTGTTTTTCACCTGTAAGCCACCGAAAATGCAGAAACTGGAAGAATGCTCATCTTTTCCTCAGATCAGAGATTTTTGTTTCCATATCATCTGGGAGGGGTTCCAAATGAAAGATAAATATTAAAAGGATATAGATCATCATCCATTTCCAGTTTTTGAGGTAGATACTAAGGCAAGAAGGTTAAGTGGCTTTTCATTTTTTGGTCAAAGAAAAAATTGCTTATTTGTCAAAACAGGATTTCAAAATGCCTTGTCAACACTTGGAAAGTTATTGAAGATATCATATAGTGTTGAATATTGTTGAAGATCTAGTTGATAAGGGTTGACCCTTAAATCGAGACTAGATTTGATATAGCACACTAGTTTTGATTTTATTCTATTTTAAATATTTCAAATCCATTTTTATAGGATCTTGAAATGTTATGTAAAGGCTATAAAGCCTACAACTTTTATGAAAGAAAGGGTTGGGACTTTTGATGATTAAAATGAAAAAATTCTCATAGGCTGAAAATGACTTTATGAAGGAATACAAAGGCACTAGATTTCCAGATTCTTGTGTTGTGTTTTAGTGGTGAAGTTTTCTCTGATGTAACTCATTATTTTCTATTTCACGTGCTTTTCTTTATGTATTGTCTACGAGAAGATAATGTGCAGAATTTGTTATTGGCACCCTGTGATGGCTTGAGACAATATCTATGTTTTCTTTCAAGTTTGAAATGCGGAATTCAGATATACTCTGCTCTACATTTGAAATAATTTTCATTTTATTCTTATTTTCCATTTTATAAGCTCAAAGGATCCACTAGCATGATTACCCTGCCTAGTCATATTTTTTCTTGGTTATTCATTTATCATCGTCTTTACCTTTGACTCCATTTTTCCCAATGGTCCTTTTCCATGTCTCAACCATAACAATTCAAAATCCATAAACAAACCCATGCTCTGCATAACTAGCCTAATATCTTATTCCCAAAAAAGCTATATTAGACAGAGAGATCCCTCTCTGAGTCTTGGAGGGCTATATCCAAGACTCAAAGTGGTTTTGATGTTTCCTATGTGACTGCCTCCACAACCTTGGGAAAATTACAAAGGGCTAACAGGGAGGTTATATTAGGGTTTATAGTCTTAAGACTCTAATGGCCCTGAAAGTTTAAATTTTGTTGAAGACCTTGATTACATATATAGCATCCAACAAAAAACCCAACTGGTCAAAAGAAGTGTTACCATTGTTAGGTTTATGAGGATGACCATGTTGAACTCTATATGTGAAGAAGCTAAAAAAAAATATTAGGAAAGATAAATACATTTAATACATGAGAAGGAATAAATCATCGGAGATTTTACAACCCAATTATTCTAAGCCACAAAGAAAACCATGGAGTAGGCCACCTCTACTTTTGAATACTAGTCCAGTGACTTCATTGCCATCTAACAAGAGTACCACTAGTGATAGTGTGAAACTAAATGTCAATGTAGTCAATGTTTTAGCTAAGCTAGCATTTATAGTTCCCCTTTCAAAGCTAATCAAGATTCCCTCACAAATGGGCAAGGTGAAGAAGTATATTAATCTAGAAGAAACAAAAGACCAACCCTTAATTTTGAAATACATTCATCAAGATAGGAAAAACATGAGTCGTGCACCTTTCTTCATAACCTTGGTACTAAATGAAATTATTCTTCATCAATGTATGTTGGATTATAAGGCCTCAACCAATGTAATTTCATTGCAATTCATGAACCAATTAGGTCTAAAGACTACCACACCATATTGGAACGTATGTGGTGTGGATAGAGAGAAATCAAGGTGTGTGGTCTTATCAACGATCTGAAGGTCATTCAAGCTGCATATTCAAACATCTTTGTATTGTTGGATGTGACAGTCGTAGATGTACCAAATGCTTGGGGAATGTTATTGTCCGAAAATTGGGCTACATGTTTAGGTGGTAATATTCAAATGGATTTATCTTATGCAACCATCCCAATTTGTGAGGGTACTTATATCACACTTCATAGGGAACCAGTGATGAGATACCAAGTTGAATATCAATGATTAAAATCAATTGATATGGGAATAAAATGATTAAAATCAATTGGGGAATCTAATATCACTATATTAAAAGTAAAACGAGCATATGTTCCTAAGAATTAAAGGTTAAAAATGAAGAAATGCAATATGGGATACCATGGAACTATTTGATGATTTCGCAATTGAAGTAGTTCCTAGAGAGAAAATTTGTGTTGTTGACGCACTAGTATGAAATATATATATCTACTTTTGATCAAGCTCTAGGATGATCAAAATATGAAATAACACTACTCTAGATTAAAAGACGGACATTGAACATCTCAATTTGATACTTTGCAAGCTAGTTGGACCTTTAGTCAAATACAAATATGAAACTTGGAATCATTAACATATCTACTAGAACATATGAAAAATAGGGTTTATGGTTTCCATGATGAATTGATGATGGACGAAAGTGGGTGTGTCAGTCAAATTTGAGTCCGAAAACCCTCCCATATCATTAAGTCATGTGAATAGTCTATCCATGACAAATTTCAGTGCTTACAGAAACTGTTTGAAAAAATTTCAACGTTAGCCCCATTCGCAGGTCCATGTTGTCGGTGTCTAGTCCTCGTGTAATTTTTGTTCCTCCTTCATCGTTCCTTGTTCCTCATTCCTTGACCATGGTGTAGCCCCCAAGATCCATTATTTTTGTACAAAATTACATACTAATGGCATAAAATTATCGACGAACTTTTTTCGTCAATAGTATAGAAAATTCGTCGCAAGACCATTTACATTCGTCTCTCTTGCGACGATATCAAATGATGCTTGGATTCATTTCATATTTGGTTTATCAACTTGAAATCTGAATTTGATACTTTGAAAGCTAGTTGGACCTTCAGTCAAATATAAATATGAAACTTGGAATCATTAACATATCTACTAGAACGTATGAAAAATAGGGTTTATGGTTTCCATGATGAATTGATTATGGAAGAAACTGGGTGTGTCAGTCAAATTTGATTCCAGAAACCCTCCCATATCGTTAAGGCATGTGAATAGTCTATCCATGACAAATTTCAGTGCTTATAGAAAATGTTTGAAAAAAATTCAACGTTGGCCCCATTCGCAGGTCCATGTTTTCGGTATCTAGTCCTCGTGCAATTTTCGTTCCTCCTTCCTCATTCCTTAACCATGGTGTAGTCCCCGATATCCATTATTTTTGTACAAAATTACATACTAATGGCATAAAATTATCGACGAATTTTTTTCGTCGATAGTATAGCAAATTCATCACAAGATTATTTACATTCGTCTCTCTTGCAATGATATCAAATGATGCATGGATTCATTTCATATTTGGTTTATCAACTTGAAATCTCAATTTGATACTTTTCACACTAGTTGGACCTTCAATCAAATACAAATATGAAACTTGGAATCATTAACATATCAACTAAAACATATGAAAAATAAGTTTTATGGTTTCCATGATGAATTGATGATGGAAGAAAGTGGGTCTGTCACTCAAATTTGAGTCCAGAAACCCTCCCATATCATTAAGGCATGTAAATAGCCTATCCATGACAAATTTCAGTACATACAGAAACTGTTTGAAAAAATTTCAACATTGGCCCCATTCGCAGGTCCATATTGTCGGTGTCTAGTCCTCGTGAAATTTTCATTACTCGTTCATATTTCCTCGTTCCTCATTCCTTGACCATGGTGTAGTCCCCAATATCCATTATTTTTGTACAAAATTACATACTAATGGAATAAAATTATCGACGAACTTTTTTCGTCGATAGTATAGCAAATTCGTCGCAAGATTATTTACATTCGTCTCTCTTGCAAGGATATCAAATGATTCTTTCATTCATTTCATATTTGGTTTATCAACTTTAAATATCAATTTGATACTTTGAAAGCTAGTTGGACCTTCAGTCAAATACAAATATGAAACTTGGAATCATTAACATATCTACTAGAACATATGAAAAATAGGGTTTTTGGTTTCCATGATGAATTGATTATGGAATAAAGTAGGTGTGTCACTCAAATTTGAGTCCAAAAACCCTCCCATATCGTTAAGGCATGAGAATAGTCTATCCATGAGAAATTTCAATGCTTACAAAAATTGTTTGAAAAAATTTAAACGTTGGCCCCATTTGCAGGTCCATGTTGCCAGTGTCTAGTCCTCGTGCAATTTTCGTTCCTCCTTCATCGTTCCTCATTCCTCATTTCTTGACCATGGTGTAGTCCCCAAGATCCATTATTTTTGTACAAAATTACATACTAATGGCATAAAATTATCGATGAACATTTTTCGTCGATAGTATAGCAAATTCGTCGCAATATTATTTACATTCGTCTCTCTTGCGACGATATCAAATGATGCTTGCATTCATTTTATATTTGGTTTATCAACTTGAAATATCAATTTGATACTTTGCACACTAGTTGGACCTTCAGTCAAATACAAATATGAAACTTGGAATCATTAATATATTTACTAGAACATATGAAAAATAGGGTTTATGGTTTCCATGATGAATTGATTATGGAAGAAAGTGGGTGTGTCACTCAAATTTGAGTCCAGAAACCCTCCCATATCATTAAGGCATGCCAATAGTCTATCCATGACAAATTTTAGTGCATACATAAGTCTTTTGTCTTTTTTCAACGACTATGTAATGAATCTCAATTCTAAGAAGATTCAAATAGGTAACAATATTGATGAAATCTTATACGATCATGATGGTATAAAAATGAAAGAGCTTCTCTTGGTTTCAAGAATAATTTATCCTCTACTGAACAAGGCCAACCACATGAAGGTGGACGTTCACATGGCCCTTCCCCTCCCCCTCACACCACTCTCAATTGATCCCCAAAACACAATCTATAAAATATAAAATAATTGAAAGCAACGTCCTATTGAGATTCATGCATAGAAACTACAAAAACAAAAATTAATGAACGTACATGAAATTATGTGTTTCTAAATGATATTTTTACTCTACCATGTACTTTACTATATTGACAACTATTTTCAGGTTTCAAATAATAATTAAACAAAATGTAACCTAGGATATAAAAACGTCGCATAAAACTTAAAAACATGTAATTAACCCATGACATTAAAAGTAAAATATTTTAAGAGAATAATGCATACAAATTAAAATATTATATAGTCACGTACCTAATCCAACCTCAACATCTTTGTAATCATATTTATTCTCTATCTTGATCTTCTTCATCCAACTTGACATATGTATCGTCATCTGGTTCTGAAACGATGTTGAAAGGATTGATGATATCATCATCGTCATCAATGTCATTTTTGAGCATATTTTCATCGACATCATCATTAGGAATTGAAATATTGTCTCCTACACCTAGATCATGATCTTCTTCTTCTTCTTCATCTTTCGACCCTCCATGATCTTCCGGCTCTGTCTGATATTCTGTCGAATCATCTTCTTGATCTTCAATATCATCTTCTTCCTATAAATGAGTATACTTAATTGGCCTTCCTCTTGGATCATATCTCACAACAAATGACAAATCCCTTTCACCTGGAACATTTGAGTAAAAGACCTGTTCACATTGGCTTGGAAAAACATAGTGATCATGTCCTCTTTCAAACAGTATTGTTTTAATCATTGGAAATTCGTTGGCATGTTGAATAATAGTTCTTTCCTCATCACATTCATGCATTCGTAACCTATCCCATTTGACATAAAACAAAATTAATTTGAAGGAATTAAAGTCACACTCAAGTATATCATTTAAATACCCATAGTATCTATTTTCAAACTCTCAGGGATGCCTGTCACTCCTAGAGGAAACATTAGTAACCTGGAATACTGAAGTTATCCCACTATCAGAATTTTTCCTTGTTTCATCCAATTGTTTGATTTGAAATTTACAACCATTGCACCACATAGCCTTGTGGTCTTTCAACTGCAATATGTCAGATATGTAAAAGTTTCATTGTCAATTAATATTAACATATATTTATATAACTTCAAAAGTATCTAAAAAATACAGTACACATGTAGTCACATCAGTATAATATAAAATAACTGAATAAAATGGGTGAAATTGCTTACTTGTCCATATTTCAAACCATATGCTAGATCATTTCCCTCTGCGTAACATTGGCATCTTCGTTACGACGAGCTTCTCTAACCAATTCAGACAGTCGTTTTCATGATAACCTGCCTCCATTATGTTGTTTACATCTTTCAATCCATACATTCATCCAGTCAATATTGTTTGCAATCTATAAATGCAGCGCATCCCACTCTAGAGAAACTAAATCAAAAAAACATAATCCACCAATATTAAATATTAGTTATAATGTACAATATGAAGGTAATTATAAATATTTATAATTTATGAAATAAATCATATTAATATATTAATGAGTATGATCATATACACAAAAACGAAACTTTATATGTATTATTAATATAAATTTTCACAATTATTAATATATTACCTCTCATTTTTTTCATTCTACCTTTCCCCAACAGATGCTCTTGATCTTCAAATTTTTTGATGGATTTCACATCCCAAATGTGATCCACTGCATGCATAGTTGGCGCTGCTAATTTAGGAAGATACGGACTAATATACATCATGGATTGATATACCATATATCCCTCCACCATAGAACCCTCAGGACGTGCTCTTTATCTAACCAATGCCTTCAATGATTTCAAGTGCCTCTCCACCATCCACATTGACTTTGTGTGAACAGGTCCACAAATTTCAATCTCCTCAACTTGGTGTATGAGGTAGTGTTCTTATGCATTGAAAAATGTAGGAGGTTATACTTTTTCATTTCACACATTAGACGAGGAATTTCTCTCTTCCAATACTTTACATCATCTTCATGGATTTCTTTCAATGACAACCATCTACATGAGAATGTGACATAAGAAAATAACATGTTTCAACATAACATAATATAATATATTACATTGCATTACAAGTAAAACACATGTCAATAAGTACAACAATAATTTGAAAGAACATTTTTCATATAAATCAAAACTACGTCTTACCTCATGTATTTTCCAAGAACATATATAACTTGTTTGACATTGTTGTCAAAGTTGTTTGGGAGAGATAGCAGTAGAACATATTGTAACAAAAAAATGAATCGTTATTTGTTTCGACCAAAGTAGACAAGCAAAAAAAAATATCTATAAGGCCAATAGATATAAATATGTATTCCAAAATTATTACCTTAATGAAGGTATGTCAATCATGTGTTTTTACCCCACCAAATTTTCCTTTCTTCGTTAAGATATTTTCTATGTTTGAAGCAAAAATCGTGGGAAATTTAATTCTTTGAATGACCTCTTTTACATCATTGT
>ML779067.1:133775-144664 GCA_009831015.1 Picea engelmannii | reverse complement strand
ACTTTCCTAATTGTTTGAAATTACACATAATTACTAAAGGAATGATATCATGTAATATATTTAATTAAATAAATAAACAAAAGATATTATGCAAAATTTGAAACAAATGAAAATGTTAAATTCAAATAATTAATGTAAACAAATACCTAGAACAATCATTGTCAACATTATGTGCTCCCTCTTTATTGACATCCAAGGAGGATTGTTATTGTTGACAACAAAAATAGGCCACACTGAGTAAATAGACCTAATCTCTATGAATGGATTAACACCGTCAACTGCCAATGAAAGCCTAACATTATGAGGTTCATCTTTGAAATCTGCCCATTTTTCCTCAATTTCCCTAAATGAAAAACTATTGGCAGGCATTCGAAGAACACCATCTTCACTTATGTTACATGCATGGTAATCCATAAATTGTGCTATGCGTTCACACCTGAACAATCGCTGCAAATGTGGAATTATGGGAATATGTCGAAGAACCTTTCGAGGCACCCTTTTTGTTACTTGGTCGATTTGATATCTACTGATAAGACATTGCGTAAATTCAGTTTTCGAAGCATGTTGTCCATAATATATAATATGGTCATTAGGACATGCATCTATAGTTTGGTAATCCATTCCAATGTCTTTCATAATGGCATGCAAACCTCGATATGTGTGAGGTAAAATATTTGACGATGGTAACAAAAATTCACCTAACAATCTACAACATAACAAACAACTAGTTAATGTGAGAATATTAATCGTCAAAGATGTGTTCTTATTTTACACATTAATTAACACTAAAAATAAATATTAAAAAATCAACATTTATGTATAGTGTGAGATGTAACATATTACATACCTTGGTATCTATGTCATACAAGTGTTTGACAAATTATTCATAACCTTTAAGTTCACCAGCAATGATGCGTGTTTCCCTCCCAACCCGCAGGTCAGAATTCCACGCACACGGGATCTTTCCTCCTTCACTGGCCCAAAGAGCTCTCGACAATGGCTCTCCTATTTCCCTTTCGGGAAATCTACACCCACAAACAACCTTGATAAATTTTCCCCCTTTATACTTCGGGAGATCAGACTTCGCGATTTCACGAATCTGGTGGTCAAGCGTCTTGTCTCTTAGACCCCTGAAACCCGAAGTTATATCGCTCGACCTTTTCTCTCTATATATCACCTTTCTCCTTATCATGGTTTCGGGAGTTGCGATGTCAAGAAACTCGTCCACTCGATTCCTGAAATATGAACTACCGAAACTCTGATGCGCTTGCAAGGTTGACTTTTCAACAGCTCTTCATTCCATCGGGATTTCGGACTTTGCAATTTTGATCCTGATGCAAAAATTTTGAGACTTCACCCCACGAAACCCCGAAATGGTCAACGTAATTTGACTTCTGTGTTGATAGTGCGCCACCTATCCACCCTACTAATTTTGTGGCCCACACAAATCCTTTCACCCTCGGGACTTCGCGCTTCGTGATTTCACGAGTCCTGATGCAAATATTTCAGGACTTCAACTCACGAAACCCCGAAATAAAAATCCACGGGTAAATCCAACAACTCCTGTTGGCTTGAAATCTATGGCTCTACTTCTCCTGAGCTTGAATCCCTTGAAGACACTCATCGTAATTCCCCTACTCCTCCGTAAGCTCTGACAGCTCATGGGACTTCACGAATTCCCCACTGAGAATTTCGACCATCCGTTCTTTCCTTCACAAAGACTTCTGCAACTTTTTACCAAAGTGGTTTTCCCATGGTACTTAGTTTCCTGTGACACAAACTTGCAATGCCTTCTCATTGTTCCAATGCACAAACTTCCTATGCTTCCTTCGACTACTTTGAAGGCTTTATCCTTCCTGAGCTTTCTCTAACTCTGAGTCTTGAAGAAGAATCTCGCACCCACTCCTTGTGGAAAATTCCTTAATTAGTCCAAGGAATTAGAATCCGTCGACTTTGCACACTCCCTGCAACAACAATCTCTCAATACTTCATTCAGGTTACAAAACCTGAAAGTCTACTCGGCCTGCGCACACCTTGCACGGCTCCTATACCCAACTACACTTATGAGGAAATGAGAATGAAAGCTATCTTGTCTGAGATTTCAGAGACAAACCTCTGAACCCTTTTTCAACGCACTCCTTGCGGACAATTCAACTGCACTTCTTGTAGGAACTCTTGCTTAGATAGAGAAACAATTGAAAATCATTCCTTTACCCTTTCCTCTCAGATTTCAAACATTCAACAAGAAATCATTCATACATAGCATAAACAGCAAATGCATGACAGAAAGAGTAAATCGTTCATGAGCATAACATTCAAAAATGCATACACAGAGAATATTTGAACACTATGAGTCTGAATCAAAGCCTTCTTGTATTAATCCAGAACTTTTGTACATGGAATTCTTCTACATAGCTCTCTGCTTCTTCTCTTCTATGCTCTATGCTCTCAATTGGCATAATCCTCTCACTCTTCTTCTATGTTACAACACACAATGAGGGTGTCTATATCCAGTTTCCCTCTTTCATTCTAAGTTGTCTAATCTACGCATTAAATTATATCTACTTGCATTAACTATCATAAATGCCTTCTACCTACTAAGGACAAGAGAGGATAGCTCAAGGTCCGTTTACATTTTACAAGTGTGCCTCCACTTGATGACTTCATTAATGTTTCAAGAAATTTTCAAAATTTGCGTTGGGCGTTTTTCCAGTTGTCTTTTATCTCCATGCTGGCTCGCTTGAGATGCTCCTACATCATACTCCCTTGCTTGAAAATTTTCATGGGCTCCTATCCATGAGCTCGTGTACGGTGTGTCCACGCCTCTAGATATTTGCTTCATTCTCCTAGCTGGTATATTCAACTGGATGGCCCTTCCACTTGACCAAATATTCAAAGTATTACTTTCGCCTGGTCTTCTTGCCGACCCTTTTGTCCAGTATGTGCTCCATCTGCGGCTTTTCTGCAACTGGCATCTGTTTTGTCCACTAGACCTCTGGCTGTTTATTTTCTGTCCCTATTTCCTCAACTTTATATGGGTACAAATCTGAGATATTGAATATCGAAGAAATTCCAACCCCATCGGGTAATTCAATCTCATAAGCATTTGCCCCAAATTTCTTCAAGACCTTACATGGTCCGATTTTCTTCATATGTAGTTTGTTATATGTCCCTGTTGGGAACCTTTCCTTTCTCAAATGTGCTAGAATAAAATCACCAACTTTAAATTGAATTTGTCTCCTATTTTGATATGCTTTCCGCTTATATTCCTGGCTCAAACTCTGCAATCATTCCTTCACCTAGCTGTGAAGTTCCTTCATCGCCTCTGCGAAATCTTCTGCAATAGCGCTCCTAGTCGCAATTTGTTCTGAATCCCTCAGCTCAGAAATTCCTCTCGACTGCATGCCATAGACAATCTGAAATGGACTCTGCCCCATTCTTCTGTTAACTGAGTCGTTATAATCAAATTCCGCCTGTGGTAATATGGTGTCCCACTGGCTATGGTGTTCTGTCACCAGGATTCTCAACAAGTCTCCCAGAATTTTGTTTACCACTTATGTCTGTCCATCTGTCTAAGGATGATAAGACGAACTAAACAATAAGTTAGTTCCCAGCTTCTTCCATAAGGTCCTCCAAAAGTTTCCTATGAACTTAGTGTCTCGATCCGAAACTATGCTCCTTGGTAAGCCATGAAGTCAAATGACTTCTATGAAAAACAGATTCGCAATCTGAGTTGTGTCACTGGTCTTCTGACATGGAATGAAGTGTGCCATCTTGGAAAATCTATCCACCACCACAAATATTGAGTCAAACCCTCTTTGTGTTCTTGGTAACCCCAATATGAAATCCATGTTGACTGCATCCCACGGCTTCTCAGGTATGGGCAATGGTTGATAAAAACCTGCATTTTGCCTCTTTCCCTTCGAATGCTGGAAAATTCTACATCTGTCCATGAACCTTTTGACGTATGCTCGCATTCCTGGCCAAAAATATGACTCATTCAACTTTGTGAACATCTTGTCGTGACCAAAGTGCCTGGCCAATCCTCCACTCTGTTTCTCCTTCAGCAAATTATCCCTCATGGATCATTTTGGAATACAAAGTTGATTACCTTTAAACAGTAACCCTTCCTGGATCATGTATTCTACCCATTGGCTTCTATCTCTGAGAATTGGATTCTCAGTTGCTTCGTACGCCCCTTTAAAATCTGGATCATCTTGATACATGTCCCTAAGATCATCAAAACCCAACGTTTTGACCCTGAAATCTTGCAGTAGCAAACACTTCCTGCTCAAAGCATCAGCAACTTTGTTAGAAGTACCAGAAATGTGCTTAGTCACAAAAGTGAAATTTTGCATATATTCAACCCATTTTACATGTCTTTGATTCAACTTTTCCTGTTGAGTCACAAATTGCAGTGCATGATTGTCACTATACAAGACAAACTCCCTGGGAATCAAGTAATGTCTCCATTTCTTCAATGCCTATATAATAGCATAAAACTCCTTATCATAAGTGGAGTATTTCACTTTGGCTTCATTCAACTTCTCACTGAAGTATGCTATCAGCCTGTCATCTTGACTCAAGGCTTCCCCTATTGCAAATCCACTTCCATCGCATTTCACTTGAAATGTCTTCTGGAAATCAGGCAACACCAGAATTGGTTGTTCCATGATCTTCCTCTTCAACAAATTAAAACTCTTCTCAACTTCTTCTGTCTAGTGAAAATATTTGTGTCTCTTCTTCACTGTATCCATCATCGATGCACTAATTCCACTGAAATTTCTAATGAACTTCCGATAGAAACTAGTCAATCCGTGAAAACTTCTCACCTCAAATATACTCTTTGGTGATGGCCAATTCTTAATTATCTCCACCTTATCTGGATCCATCCTCAACTTATCTGCAGAAATAACAAAGCCCAAATAAATAAGTTATGTCTTCATGAATGAGGATTTCTTCATGTTTATCAACAGCTTCTCCTGCTGTAACTTCCTCATCACTGTAACCAAATGTTTCATATGTTCTGCCACTGTTTTACTAAAAATCAGTATGTCATCCAGATACACAATGACAAATTTTCCTATGAAATCCCTTAGGACTTCATTCATCAACCTCATGAAAGTACTCAGCGCGTTTGCTAACCCAAATGGCATAAAAATCCATTCATACAACCCTTCATTGGTCTTGAAGGCTATCTTCCATTCATCACCTTCTCTCATGTGAATTTGGTGATAACCACTTTTCAAATCAATCTTCGAAAAATAATTTGCTCCACTCAAGCAATCCATCAGATCATCCATCCTTGGCAATGGAAATCTGTACCTGATGGTTATTTTGTTAATCACCCTTGAGTCAGTACACATCCTCCAGCCTCTGTCTTTCTTCAGACTAAGTACTGTCGGAACAGCACATAGACTCAAGCTTTCCCTGACCAAACCTTTGTCCAACAAATCTTGGACTTGTATTTTGACCTCTTCATTCTCTTGTGGCGTCAAACTGTACGCCGCTTTGTTTGGAAAACTAGCTCCTGGTATGAGATCAATGTGATGACTCACACTTCTGATCGGTGGCAACGAATGAGGTAGTTCATCCACTACTATGTCAGCGAACTCTTCCAGCAGTTCCTAAACCTCTTTTGGTAAATCATCTACCCTTGTGTTGATCAAAACAATCTTCAGTTTCCTGACCACAATGAATTGTGGTTCCTCCTTCTTCTTGACCTCGGTAAGAAGTTCCTTCCCACTCATGAGAAGTACAGTGTTACTCTCTTCAGGTTTCACTTCCTTATCTTGATTGGAAGCAACATGTGAGTTCTCCCATTCTTCTCTAGGGTGTATGTGTTCATTCTCCCATCATGAATCACATTCCTGTCATATTTCCACGGTCTACCCAGCAATAGATGAAAAACATCCATAGGAATAACATCACAAAGTATCTTATCGTTATATCCTCCTATCTTAAATTCAACTAAACATTGTTTAGTGACAGTTACCTGATGTCCTTTTTGTAGCCACGAAACTCTGTATGGGCTTGGATGATCAATCATCTCCAGCTCCATATTTTCTACCATCTCTGTTGAAACGAGGTTATTTGTGCTACCACTGTCCACAATGACCTTGCATACCCTGTCCTTGGTTTTGCAAGCAGTCTAGAAAAGTCTGTTTCTTTGGACTAAACTCTCCACCTCCTCCTCTGGTGTCAAAAGAAACTTTCGCATCATCAGCGATCTTCCGCCTTCAACGTCTTCTGCCTCAATATTTCTCCTCTGCGCTTCGGCAATGTGAGCTTATCCGCCTTCTTTCTTTTTGTCTGGACACTCATAATACTTGTGCCCATTCTTTCCACATGTGAAGCATGTTATTACTCCACCTCTTCCTCTTCCTCTACCTCTGGTACAAGGAAAAGTATTATTATCAGCATAATCTCCTCTCTGTTCGGTATGCTTCCCTCGTTGTGAGCTTCCACCTCTCTCAATTCGAGTCTGAGGTTTCTTCTAGTCCTCCTTGGGTTTCTGATTTTTATCCTGGGCAACTGATTTTCCTTTGGGATAACTTCTGCCTCGGCTTCTTTGACCTTGCTTTCGGCTCAGCTTCTCTTCCACTTTTAGAGCCATTTGATAAGAATCTTCCACCATTCGGATGGTCATCATGCTCATCTCATCCTGAATTTTGTATCTCAGACCATTCATGTACCTGGAAACTTTTTCATCATCGCTTTCTCGATGACCTGCCCTGATGTTCAGCCTGTAGAATTCTTCAGTATATTCTTTCACTGTCATCAGCTTTTGTCTCAAGTTCTGCATCCTTCGAAACAGAGTAATCTAGTAATCTCTGGGAATGAATTTCGCCTTCATCTTCGCAATCATCCTGTCCGAACGCTTGATTTTTTTATTTCCTTTGCAGCGTCTGTCACCTTGTAGCTCATCCCACCACAATGTTGCATGTCCCTTCAATCTTGTGACAGCATGTTTGACCTTCTTGTCCTCTTCGACATCTTCATAGTCAAAATATGTGTCCAGATCTCTAATCCAGTATAGAAGCTCCTATGCATCCAAGTTTCCATCATAAACTGGAATGTACATTTTCTCTCTTGCACCCATTCTTGCAATAGCCCTAATCAAGCGTTCATTTGCTGCATCTTCGACTGCAACTTCCTCCCCTTCATGTTCATCCTCAATTTCACTTTCAGAATCACTAAGATCCCCAGCACCGACTGTATGCCTCTGTGTTGTCTCCATGTCTTCAAGTCTAGCGCGTAGGTCACGCATCTCTCTCTCCATGGCTGGATCAGGCATCTACCTACCCCTTCTTCTTGGTATTTCCCTCTCCTCTAGTGGATCGGGTGTTTTCCTGTCCCTTCTTCTTGACGGCATGGTGAATTCTCCTTTTCCCTACTATAGAAAGAAAAGAAACCTTTCTGGGCTCTGATACCAAATGATGCGCGCTGCCCTCCCAACCCACAGGTTAGAAGTCCACACACATAGGATCTTTCCTCCTTCACTGGACCGAAGAGCTCTCGACAATGGCTCTCCTATTTCCCTTTCAGGAAATCTGCACCCACAAACAACCTTGAGAAATTTTCCTCCTTTATACTTCGAGAGATCGGACTTCACGATTTCATGAATTCAGTGGTCAAGCGTCTTGTCTTTCAGACCCCCGAAACCCGAAGTTATATCGCTCGACCTTTTCTCTCTCTATATCACCTTTCTCCTTATCGTGGTTTTGGGAGTTACGATGTCAAGCAACTCTTCCCCTCGATTCCTGAAACCTGAACTACCAAAACTCCGATTTGCTTGCAAGGTTGAATTTTCAATAGCTCTTCATTCCATCGGGATTTCGGACTTTGCAATTTTGAGAATCCTGATGCAAATATTTTGGGACCTCACCCCACGAAACCCTAAAATGGTCAATGAAATTTGACTTCTGTGTCGACAGTGTGCCACTTGTCCACCCTGTTGATTCAGTGGCCCACACAAATCCTTTCTCCCTCGGGACTTCGCGCTTCATGATTTCACGAGTCCTGATGCAAAGATTTCAGGACTTCAACTCACGAAACCCCGAAATAAAAATCCACGGGTAAATACAACAGCTCCTGTTGGATTGAAATCTACATCTCTACTTCTCTTGAGATTGAATCCCTCGAAGACACTCACCGTAACTCCCCTGCTCCTCCATAAGATCTGACGGCTCACAGGACTTCGCGAATTCCCCATAGAGAATTTCGACCGTTCGTTCTTTCCTTCACAAAGACTTCTGCAACTTTTTACCAAAGTGGTTTTCCCATGGTACTTAGCTGCCTACGACGCAAACTTTTAACACCTTCTCACTGTTCCAATGAAAAAACTTCATGTTCTTCCTTCAATGACTTTGAAGGCTTTATCCTTCCTGATCTTTCTCTAACTCTGAGTCTTGAAGAAGACTCCCGCACGCACTCCTTGTGGAAAATTCCTTAATTACTCCAAGGAATTGGAATCCGTCGACTCTGCACACTCCCTGTAGTAGCAGTCTCTCAATACTTCATTCAGGTTACAAAACCTGAAACTCTACTCAGCATGTGCACACCTTGCATGGCTCTTGTGCCCAAATGCACTTATGAGGAAATGAGAACGAAAGCTATCTTGTCTGAGCTTTCAGAGACAAACCTTTGAACCCTTTGTCAACGCACTCCTTGCGGACAATTCAACTGCACTCCTTGTAGGAACTCTTGCTTAGATAGAGAAACAATTGAAACTCATTCCTTTACCCTTTCCTCTCAAATTTCAAACATTCAACAAGAAATCATTCATACATAGCATAAACAGCAAATGCGTGACAGAAAGAGTAAATCATTCATGAGCATAACATTCAAAAATGCATACACAGAGAATATTTGAATACCATGAGTCTAAATCAAAGCCTTCTTGTACTAATCCAGAACTTATGTATATGGAATTCTTCTACACATCTCTCTGCTTCTTCTCTTCTATGCTCTATGCTCTCAATTGGCATAATCCTCTCATTCTTCTTCTATGTTACAATACACAATGAGGGTGTCTATATCTAGTTTCCCTCTTTCATTCTAAGTTGTCTAATCTACGCATTAAATTCTATCTACTTTCATTAACTATCATAAATTCCTTCTACCTACTAAGGACGAGAGTGGATCACTCTGTTGAAATAATGTAACTGTGAAGAGAATTCTTATTATTATTTTGTTATTGTATTAAATCTCCATTGTGGATTAATCATGTCATTATTATTATTATTGTTATTGGATTAATCCCCATTGAGGATTAATCATGTCGGTAATTGTATAAGGACCAAATCCCCTTTTGCGGATTGGCCATCGAACAATTACAAAGTGCAGAATAAGAAGTCGGCCCCAGCAGTTATAATGGAAGACCCAGGATTAATTAAATGTGGGTTTACCCACCCAGAGTGAGAGGTCGGCCCTGCCAGATTGTGACCTTTCACACGTGCTAGGTTGATATAAATAAGAGGCTAGCGCCTCACTTCTAACACACACTCACTTGCTCATTCTCTTATGAGGCAAGATGCAATTAGAAGTTGGAGAGAGGAGAAGAAGAGTGGTGCATCTCTTGGGGAGGACTTTCTGTATTGGTTTGAGTTATCTCTTGAACATTGTATAAGCCATTTATGATAAGGAAGTTTTTGCTGGGTTTTCTTCCCCTAGAGGGTTTCCTAGGATAAATGATGCGTCTCTTGTGAATGTGTATTTCTTGGTGATTTTGTTCTTATTATGCTCTTATCTAATGAAATGCAAAGAACTATAATAATGGCATAAAACATTAACATGGTTTCAAATCCAACCTGAAGGAAGCACAATTTGCAAGAGGAAAAATGTCACTGTTACCGTACCCCAAAATTAGGGTTTTGCAAAAGTGAGTATTTTCAGCTCCCTAACATGCTAGAAAGCTGCGCCCTCCTCCAAGGATCAATTTGGCACCTAGAGCGCACCTTTTCAGTGGCTGGATCTCTCGAAAAGTGAAACCCTAGTTTCAAAAAAGTACCAGAAGTACCAGAGTACCAAAAGTACCGGAAGCACCAGTCCAAAAATCCGCAGATCAGATTTGACGAGGTAAAAATTGGAATTTCTCATTTCTAAGGACACCAGGATACTCGCCTCAGCCAAGCACACCTCCTGGTAAGGTCAAAACTTGATTTCGAGAACTTTCAATTTTTGGTTATTTTTGTTGTCGAAAGTACAAGATGTCTGCAAGCACAAAGCTTGTTGAGAAATTAGAAGGCATAGACAAATTCCATGCCTGGAAGTATAGGATCAGTCTGATCCTTACAGAGAATGACCTATTAAGATTTATCAAAGAAGAAGTGAAGGAACCTGAAGATGTCGTAGAGAAAGCGAAGCATCAGAAGGACTCAATCAGGGCTCAGAGAATCATTGCAGATTCAATAAAAGACCACCTGATCCCGTATGTATCATCAAAAGAAACCCCGAAGGAGATGTTTGATGCTCTAAGCAAACTATATGAAGGAAAGAACATCAATCGAAAGATGAATCTCAGAACTCAGTTGAAGAATACCAAGATGCAGAAAGGAGAAATGATTCAAGAATACTTCTCCTGAATCTCCGAGATAAAGGAACAGTTGAAAGCAATTAGAGACACCATCGACAAAGAGGAATTTGTAATAACTGCCCTAAATGGTCTCGCAAGACCTTGGTATGCCTTCATTCAGTCAGTATGCGACAGAAAGGAGAAACTACAATTTGAAAGCCTATGGGAAGATGCACCCAAGAAGAGACAAGGGTAGCCAACCGTGAAGCACTACTAGCAAGGGATGATGATCAAGCCCTAGCTACTCATACAAAAGGAGGAAGGAAGAAACCCTACTTCAAAAGGGAATCTCATAGAGAACCACAACCATCAA
>ML779067.1:116732-128513 GCA_009831015.1 Picea engelmannii | reverse complement strand
AATATATATATATATATATATATATATATATATATATATATATATATATATATATATATATATATAATTTTATATAAAATTGACAAAATAAAAAAAGATAATGAATATATAGCTAATTACCATGGGACAATATTCATTCAATCCGCCATCAATGTGACCATATTTCCTACAATATTTTGTAGTTGTTGCTAATAAAATTCTTACGGAGCATCTGAGGAAACATTTTTTACAAGGGAAATAACATCTACCATCACCCTTTTCACCCGCTTTACTTTTTCCCCCACCTTTAACAACATTCTGCGACATTTTTCCACACAAAAATACCCTTTCGAAACCGTCGTTGTTATAGCAAGATTGTCGCAACATCTTTAAATCGTCAAATATTTATAGGCCAATTTTAGGTCACTATCGTCGCAATTGCAACGATAGTGACCTAAAAAAAAAAATCCACCTATTTATTTTAGGTCATTTTCAACGGTAAATTTTGACTAAATTATTATGGTCAACGTTCGTCGCAAGAGCGACGGACAATCTACTAGTGTCACTCGTGAGACAAACATTGACCACAATAATTTAGTCAAATTGTAGGCATCGATATTGCGACGAATATAGGGTAGATTTAGAAAAGATGAACTTGTTCTCTTGCATGTTGCAACGAAAGATTACTTTCGTCACAAGTGGTCGTCACAAATTTTTCAATATGTAGTAGTGATGTCAGTTTCTCATAAAAACATGCACTGTCAATAAGAGATTTCTCAAATTTCTTAATATACAGATATGTTTGCATTGAAGAGGGGAACATACAGAGTATAATTCTTCATGTTGAGCTTAATGAATAACGTTTATATCCCCAAATATAATAGGAGAAACAATTTCATCATGATCCTCATCATAAACATATTTTCATTGAATCGTGTTGAATGAAAAATGGAAAGGATAAGGAAATGGATCTACAATGGTGGTACGAGGTTCAAGAATGAGGGATGGAACATAATGAAGAGGTGGTAAATGGATACAAAGTGAAAGAGTGATAGAGAATACATGATAGGAATAATTCACTTATAGTGGTTGCTCATCATAACCTTCTCTCCCACACCTCAGGGTTTGCATGTCCTCATGCAAACAAAGTAGGGGGTTGATATGTGAAAAAACATGCATTATAATTTGATATTTTCATTCTTACATTGATGGTACTTGAATACATTAGATACTCTATTTTTATCTCTCTTTCACGACCATATTTCCAGTGACATGTTTGAATAGGAAGAAATAATGAAGTGTTATGCCTTCAACTACTTGAAAGAATATTCAGATGATGTACTCATGAACAACAGAGTTCAAATGATGAAGTTCTTGTATGTTGGATTTTTATTGTTGTCACAGAGAATATATTTCTTATCTTGATTTCTTTTGAACATAGTACAAAGTAAAGTACAATCAAAATATGGGTTAAGAATGGAATACATATTTGAGAGTATGAAGTGTAAAAGAATGAAGAATGATGATCTAAAAGAGATGGAGAAAAAATGAATAGAATTTTCTCATGAAAACAAAGTACTTGATGTGGAATCCTTTGTTTGTTATACTTGTCATTTATATATTTGTAAACTTTGTCACTCACTGGCTAGGCTAAAAATGGGGAAAGGGTAGCGTGAAAGGGATGGCTATATAGCAATGGAGTGGAGTGTTGAAAAATATAAAATGAATGATGGTGAAAGATAAATTACAAGATTAATTAGTCATTTGTCATAATTCCCTAAACTTTCAACAAATTAAAAAAATTTATAGATGATTTTACATTTGCTTAGAATTCATATTTTTACTGTAGGATGAAGTAGTAATGTGTGGAACATAATTTGTATTGTCTGGAGGTTGAATAGAAGGTGTACTAGAGATAAGAAATCACGGGAATACTTGAAGAAAATGTTGTTGCTAGTAGAGACCAAGGTTGATGGACACTTGAAAATCTGATCAAGGATGTTGGAGATAATGAATTTTGATCAAGTTTGTTGATGATGATAAAAAATGATGTTGTAAAGAAGATGTTGATGATGCAGATTCCAAAAATATGAACTATGTTTATTAGAACCAAACTGAAAATAAAAATTTGAATATTGAACCAAAACTCAAATTCTATTGTTGTTGTTGACTCCATAAACCATATAGTCTTCACATATAACCACTACTAGTACAATTCAATCTATGTGAATGGATTTATTTGGAGTTAAACATAGAAAGAAATCATTAGATTGCCAATCAATAATGTAAATAATTAACCAATGTGAAATGACCCACAATTAATGTAAATGGGAATCAAGGTACAAAAGTACATTCTAGTTGGTGCGAATGAATGTGTTGGACTCAAGTACCTATAGGATCCATCATTCAAGGGACATTGATATATTCCCTTGTTGATAGTGAGAATCCATCATTCAATGAACATTGATGTATTCCCTTGTTGGTAGTGACAGAACCTACCATTAAGGCATGCAAGCCCCAAGGCACTTTTAAGCATCTCTAATCTCAATCCCAAATGATGTGTTGGAGTCGATGGGATGATATTTTTCGGAAGGTGGACCTTAAGGAATCCCACATCAATCGACATGAGCATAAAACACAAATTATTTTGAAGAACCATAATACAAGATAGAACCAACATGAAAAACTTTATTGAAATGTTTTACCTCCAATTGCCTAGTTTTCAAGCAAAACTCATCTCCAGTTGTGCCAGAAACCTATTTTTCACAACTAGACATATTTTTATCTTTACTATTTTATTTATTTATTTACACTATCCTACTTTACTTGGAAAACAAATTATTTTCTCAAGTGTAGGAGTATTTCCAATGCATCCATTTATGCAATAGGATCTTTGTTAAAATCATATCCAAAAAAAGTATACCTTAATGAGTACCAAGATATGAGAGGCCAGCTTCTCTTATGGAGATGATTCCAAGAAGTGTTGAAGGATTGAGGGGTAGTGCAGCCTGACGACTGTTTGGAACCAAGATTCAACATAATATTGTCTCCTTGGATCTCTTTGATTTTCATGTCATGAATTTATTTGGAAATTTGGTCATCACACTCTATAATGCACAAAGGATCTGGTGATAAATATGCCAAAAATTATTCGATCTCTGGCTCTAATATTTTCTCTCTGTCGATTTTTTCCCATTACTCTTTAGTCTTCTTTGAAAATTGGCAAGCATGATCAGAGAAAGATTATATGTCTTCTTCTTGATGTTTCTCATGGATCATTTTCTCTTCTCTTACTCCCTGAGACGAAGATATGTTTATAATTTTGGTCAAGATTTGTTCCTCTTGAGATGAAATCAGGTTTCAGATTGTTGTCCATATTTTTTTCCTCCTTAGATGTAGATATGTGTCTGGTTTCTATCGGGATTTGAGATATTCCTTGGAGTATCATTTCCTTTTTTGTTCAACAAACTATTTATAATCCTTTTTTTGTAGGACGGTAGGTCCTTTCTTGCACAGGGATTAGTGTACAGGGGGGATCTTACAACTCCAAAAGAAAACTTTTATATTTTAAATAAATAAATAAAATTGGATAAAAGAAAAAAAATTCAAAGAAAAACTCATCATGTACTCAAACGATCTCACGTTACTAGGACCTTGTTTTCACCACATTATCTATTGGAATGAGTTAGTGTATCACTTTTCATGAATCAAAAGAAAACACAGTTTCATAAAAGGAAACAATGAGGCTTCGTAGAAACTCACTAAAGTGAATGCATCGGGATAGAACCCCTTTAGAAATTATGAAGGGAACCTTTGAGTCTTGTCGCTTCTCCTCCCCCAAGTTGAAATTGTATCTAAATTACACACAAAATAGGAAACTTATAAAAACAAGCTACCTATGCTCTAATCCCTTTAGCATCTCCCCGTAAATGGTGCTAAAAATGTTGAGTAATTTATATGTATAAATCCTTGACATTGAATAATCAATCTGGGAGTTTGTAGACTTCGATATGCAAGCATAGGTAATGAAGGATCAGAGGCTATTATATCCTATGCTAACAACTAATTCCATCAAAACACACTTCAGAATGCAATAAATGAAATCAAATGACAAATCACCATAGGACCTATCACTGGGATATAAAAACAACTTAGTGTTATAAAGGCTCTGGATTACAATATTTCATGTGTGTATGTTCATGCGATCTTTCGTGAGTATATTACCATAGTTCCAGTCCTTCAATGAGTTCCTGTAGTGAGTGATGAAGACGCGGGAAACTAAATCAAGGAAATATAAAGATAAAACGCCTTAATCTTGCATTCAAAAATTTGTATCAAGATGGACAATGGAACTGCATATTATGTCAAGGTGTGTTGTCTATGCATAGATATGTTTCTAGTGATATATTTTTTAATCAATGAATACTTAATATTTCAGTGTGTGAAGGAATAAAAACATTTAAAATCAGAAATCAAACCTATGAACAGTGACTACTTCATTAGTTTGGGTCTTATTAATGGTCATGTGTTGCAATATTTCACTTGGAAACCAAGTGTTCTTGCACTCTGAGAGGTGATAAACTCATCAAACCAATGAATTCTAATTAATGTAGAAAAGGTTAAATAGAATTCAAGCTAATTTTCAAATCATTCAACGAAGCATGAGTTAAACTCTTGCAAGATGCTACTGGACTAACCCTAAAATTATTATCAAGAAATGGAATCTCTAAACTAAGGTAATCACACAAAACTAATGATGAATCATTACACTCGAATTTATAATTTATATGTTCAGTATAAAAATTATTTTATGGTGTTGTTGCACATTACATCCACATATATTGTTTGTGTACACATAACTCAAACAAGATCTTGTCATTCACCTAAACATATAAAAAATAGAGTATTGAAGACCAATTAAAACTAAACTCTATTGATTTTACTCAATAAAACTATGTTAATAGAATGTAAAGACGAATGGAATTGAAATCAAGTCCTCACACCACACAACTTGATCTAATATCAATATCTGCAACATGTTACTTCAACAACTAATCAATCAAAGAGTTATGGAGTTAATTGATGCGAATAAAAGAACGTAAATAACTAAGCAAGATGTTGAAGCATTAAACCTTAACTAAAACAAATAATCTTTGATTTCTAATAATCAAAATTACAATCCAAAAAAGAGTCCTTGCAAAAATGGAATAACACACAAAAAATCAGTTATCTATGGTATTGGATGTATCTACACAATCCAAGTTGGTGGGCACTCCCAATAGGAGAGTGCACTACTTAGAATGTAGTCGCACATAGTCGCAATGAGCACAACGATTAAGAAGGTTGCTTTAGAATTAATAAAATGAAAATTAAGTTACAACAATAGTCCCCCCTTAATACAATTTTATCAACATATTTGTACAAAGGGGCAATGAATGAGGATGGAACCGAATGCCCCAAACTCAAAATTCATTCAAACAAATTTTACATTTTTGGGAAATCATCTGCACACAAAATATGAGTTTGACATGTTTAGAAAAAACATTCATAACTTCGTAATTGTGCCTGGTTTCAGAAGTCTTCCCATGTCTTACTCAATTTGGACCATCGTGCACAAAACCCATGTTTAGGAATTTTCACATTCATCCTCATTACCTCGAGAATCGTGCTAGAAGTTAATTGCTTCTAATTTGGCATGTTTTTTTATTGAAAACCCTTGACAACGGTTGGAGACTACCATTTTGGACCTAGTTGCAATCTAATGAACATGAAACCATGTCAATGGTCATAGTGACAAAACCCAAGTGACTGAATTCGGGTTGGAGATGTGGAAGTATGCCAACGAATGATTTCGGGTACCGTAAGTGGACTGATGGTACAGGAACTAAACTGCACTAAACTGAATTGTGGATATAGGAATCACACTCCATAAACTGTCATTAGTAAACCAATCATAATCCTAATTAATTCATCAAAATCAAAGAAAATATATAACAATTAACCACTTGATGCTTATAAACTTGCCAGGGCTTATTTATGAAGAAATGTGGTGAAAGTGATAGTGAATAAGTGAAAGGATGATCACAAAGGGATGACTTGGCTATGATAAGGATGTCAAATTGGCAACCCAAAACACTTGACATAATCTCGACAATACACATATGATATCAACTAAAATGGTTGGTTGAAAGCCTTGTTTTGCTTTGTGAAAGGGATGATATTGTTTCACAAATGAATTTAATGAATAGTCAAATCCAAAAAGCATCATGAATTTTGAGAAATCCATTGGAGAAATTATTGCATTCATGATCATGGGATGATACATAAACATAAGTAAACATGTTGAAGCAAAGGTACTACATCTTATTGTGAATATATAAATCACTCGTTGAAGTTAATGTCCCCATATATAAATGAAGAATGTATGAATAATTTGTCAAATCTCAATGATATATGATTTTAAAACAACTTTCTTTTTTTTTAAATCTCTCAACCCAATGTTTATACATTACTATATCACCGTTAACCAAATATTAAATTAAATATCTTCAAATGCATTGAAAAAAGTGAGTTTTTCCTATAGCTTGGTTTATAAGAGATATGGCATGTTTCTCACAAGGGTCATATGTGTAACATTAATAAAGAAAAAAATCATAAAATAAAATCTAGATCGATCTTAAACTTAGATCTTTTAAGTTGTGAAAAGTTTTCACTTGGGATTTTTTTATACCTATTATTTCTTAATAATAATTAGCTTAAGATGAATCTTCATTTATTTTTTCACTCCAATAGTGTTGATATTTATAAGGGTCAATAGAGGAATCAAGGGAACAAAATCTCACCCAATTTTTGAAATATCCTCCTCACAAGTGTGCAAAAGAGAGAGAGGTCTAATGCACTAGATAGAATGAAAAATACAAGCAAAAGTGTTGAAAACATAAATACACAAGAATTCCCCAGAGAAAAATTCCAATCACAAGAGAAAACCCCCAAAATTAAGTTTACGTAGGCTTATAATACTAGGTATTTCATCCCCCAAATGGGGTGATCAACCTTGGAATACATGCCCTCGCCACTTTACAAGGGAGGTGCAAGACAGTTCTCCCATCCATCTTCTTAATGTTTTGAAGTAGGTACGGGTAAGGATAGTGTGTTTTACTCCATGACATATCACCTCAAACTGGTTGCGGGTAAGAACAATGGGTTTCAATCCATGGCATGCGAGTCTGATGCATAGTTAATGAAATTTGTGAGGGAAGGTGGTAGAGGTTTCTAGTTGTTCGGTGCTCTTCTAGCAATAATGGTAAGTAAATTTGCCTCCTATATATTCAACAAGAATTATCTCATTAAGCATATTGGGTTAATTACGTTTGAAGGTGTTCTCTGGTTTTTTATGTTTGTTTGCATGGTCGAGTTGATTTTTTCTCTTGCAGATGCAGATTCGGTGCCCTTTCAATGCTAGTCTGATTTTATATCTAAAGGAGGATGTCCTTAGGCTAACACTTAGTGGTATTTCTCTATTTGATTTGTTCTATCTCTATTATTTCTCTATTCTTTGAGGTGGGGGATCCTTTTTCCTGGCTTGTATGGTCTATTTGGTTTGAGTTACCTAACTCTCCTCTGGTTCTTCATGTCCATCTTGTCCTTGGACTCTGAAATGGTTGGTAGGCTCCTCTTGTTTGAGTCTTCTCTTATTTCGAAGTCGTTTTGCAATAGGGGCCTCCAACCCAACCTCACTTATAGCATTGTCTTCTCTGGTTCTATCTCCATGTCTTAGCTCGTCCCTTCTCATGTTAGATATATTACACACTCACCTATAATTATTTTCCTAAGTTTTAAAGTCCAATGTTGAGAATGATTCCTTAGATGAGAATATTCTCTCTAGAGAATGTTTCCCTACAAAATAGGATGTTCCTCTTCAGTTTAGAGTCAGATACACTTAGCTAGACTAGTGGAAGTCTTTCATGCATGGAAACCTCAGTTTTATCACCAGGAGTTGCATGTGTCTCACTCACTTCCACACATGTGTCTCAGTCAACTGATGATTGCATGGATCAGTTAACTAGGACTAGGTGGCAGTTCACTCCAATGTCTATCAGTAAATGTCTATATCTCTCTATATCACTACTATGGTGCATTAGTTACTCATGTATCCTATATCTATTGTAAATTATTCACTCTTTGAATGTGGAATATGGTTAATGATAATTCTTTCATTCTTTCTCTCTTGCTTCTTCTTTCACAATTTCTCTCTGCAAATGTGTGTGGTATTTTCTAGCTATATCTATTATGTGCAGGTTCAACACATTTACATCTCACTCCATAGATATTGAAATGGTACCAAAAATACCAAATTCAAGCATGTATAGTGCCATAAAGTGAGGATATTCCAAGCCCCCTCTATCCACGTGGGATCCTCATTGATCCCTTGGTAAAGGGGAAGAAAGGGTCACAAAATAGGCCAGGAAGATCGTCCATGCCAGTACAAACTTGAAAATGCAACAGAAAATTGATATGGATGTGAAATAGGCCAGGTGGATGTGTTCCCAAACCTCAAAACGCCAACTCAAGTAGGAGTTCCATGAATGGTTTTCAACACTGGTTTTTCCAGGTCTAGAGATGCAAAGGTTTTTAAAGATATAGAGTTTTACTGGATGGCTAAAACTACCACTTCTCTGTCATTGAAATATTCTTAGGTTAATGAAGTCAAACGTGAGGAAACATTGGATATCCTTTGGGAATTAGAAGTAAAATTCACCATGTTATGAAAAATTGCTTTCAGCATTAGTTTCAAAGTCACCAACTTGGGATATGACGACAAGAGGGAATATGTAGAGGTTGCATGATCCCCTGGATCATCAAGAACTAACTCTAATATGATCATTATTGAGGAATATATGGAGGTTGGCATCAAAGTCAAGGCCAAGATACATTAGACCTCCATTCATGAAAGCTTATCCAAGCCACCTCTGATTTGGTCATGTTGATTTGTTTTCTTTCAGGTTCATGTTTGTCTAGTTATGATTCCATTATAGTCATGATATGTATATGGTCTATAGGTATGTTCATGATTATCAAAACTCTTAAATAAATATGGTTTCTAAATTTTGAAGTTTTTATGATGTCTGGTTTCCATTTTGGTGGGCATTAGACAGGGCTAATTGTACCAATTTTGTTATTATAAATATATGAGTAGTTTATCTTTAAAAACAAAACACTAGCTATTTCAAGTTTGACTAGGTTATCCTTAAACACACCTACTAATACAATAAAAGAATAAATAATATGGCCTCGCCTACAATTGCAATTACATAATGATATATGATCATGGAATATTTATAGATTACACTAATCATTCCAATATCATCCTTAAGCAAAACATGGACCACAAAGATATACCATTATAGAACAACAACCCTCCTAAATGGAAAATCTCCCACCCCAATAAAATGTTTCAAACCAGTGAAGGTGGACCCTAGAAAGAATTTGGTGAAGATATATACAATATATTGGCTAAAGGAACAATGGAAATGGAAATATGTTGCAATGCATAGAGAATATAGATCTAATGCATCCAAAGTTGAACATGTTTAGATTTATGTTGATCAAGGAGATTATGAATAAGTTTGATGGTACTTTTATTGTCATAATACAAAAGGGTGGGGCCCTTTTGAGGAAGACCCAACTAATCAAGAATCATTATCATTCAAACAAGATGCTCTCCAATTATGATATCACTAGAAAATTTAGTTTATAGAACCACAAATCCATCGACTCTTGGAAAATTGAGAAAACGGTTTAGAATTAAGATTAATAAGTAATCAAAGGCAAAATGATGCTCATCAAGATCAATAACATAGTCCACATTAGAGAACCCATGAAGATGAGTAGGAGGTTTTTGTACATAGTGAATACCCATATAAGTAGTTCCCCTCAAATAGTGAAAAATATGATTGACCATCTATGAGTGATTATCATGAGGGAACAAAAGAAATATATAGTCGAGCACGAATAAGGTAGAGAATAATAACCAATAAAGAGTGATATTTGTAGAATAAAATAAAGGAGAGGGAAAATCTATCTTAACTTCATCCCTTGGAAAGAGGGGTGCTAATTGGCTTACAATCCTCCATCCTAAATCACTACATCAAATCTAGAACATATAGAGGTTGAGAGAGAGGGAGAGATCCCTAAGGTAAAAAAAGTAATTTGAATGACTATAAAGTAGTGAAGAATACCAATATTAATTATCTAAAATGACTCTTGAATCCTTCGCTTCAGTTATTTGATCCAAGAGGTTGAGTTGCCAGTTAGAATTTTATCATTAAGGATTTTATTATCCTAGTGAAAAATGTAGAGAATAGGCTCACTCTCATAATAAGAAAATCCATCATTGAGAAAAAATTTATGGATATTATCATGCTAAGAAAAATGTGCCTCCTTTAGTCCATATAAATATTTCTTAAGTTTTCCAACCAATGGTGTTGAACCTTCTTGAACACAGCCTCATGGTTGCCACATATAGATTTATTCTTGAATATCACCATGAAGGAAAGCACTTTTGATATCCATATAATTATCCTCCCATATCCATGAAGCAACTATAGATACAACCCTACAAATAGAGTCCATCTTGGCAACTAGGGAAAAGGCTTCATTACACTCAATACATTATTTCTATGAGAAACCTTTTGCAAGAAACTTGATATTATGCTTGCAATTATGCCCATCAAAACCATATTTAGTCTTATACACCCATTTACAACTAGAAATATTATTACCCTTAGGTAAAGGAACCAATTCCCATGTTTGATTTTTTTATCAAAACCTCGTATTCAACATCCATCGTTGTTTCCCATTTGGAGAATCTTTTGGTTGGTTTATAAGTAGAAGGGTCTCTGCCAATTTCAACCTTGGTGAGAATAGAGTATGTAGTAAGTAAATTTCAAAAAGGACCAAGTTCACCTTTAGGAGGAAGTTGGAAGGGATTTAAAGAGTGGATAGATCTCATTAGAGCATATACCTTGTATTTTCTAAAGTAGATGGAGGAATATATTTAACATCATTGAGTTACATAACTACAGGAGAATTAGGAGGTGAAATAATTATACAAGAATATTCTTAATTCAATTAGTAATATTCTAACCACTAATGTCCATATGAGTTTTCAATCTATAAAGAGTTCTTGAGGAAACACTCATAGGAGTAGAATCATCATTAGAGTGTGGAAGAGATAGATCCAATGAAAATGTCTACAAAAAATATGTATAAAGCAATGAGAAAGATCTTGGTATAACAAGATAAAGGACTTCATCAAATATCATATCTCTTCATTCTATCACTTAGTGGGTGAAGACATCATATAGAAAATATGCCTTTGAAATTTCACTATACCTACTAGAATACAACAATGACTTTTGAGTTCCAATTTCCTTTTCTTCGCCTTGGGAAAATGGGCCTATGCACTTGATCCAAAAATTCTAAAATGTAAAATTGAAGGTTTGGATCCATACCATTTCTCATATGGGGTCACACATTCAACTTCACGAGTGGGAATCTAGTTGATGATGGGAATTGCACATACAACTACTTCTTCTTCTACCTAGAATTGAGGTTCCATTTTCTTTCCTTGAAGAGTATGTCATGTTGATGACTGCAGATTCATGAGACATTATCCAAGTTGTACTCCTCAATGGACTGAGTTGGGTTGGCATGTGATGATACTCCTCAATATACTGAGTTGAGTATGAAACTTATCGATAGACTGATAAGTTGTACTAGGTTGGTGACAAGCGACCCTTG
>ML779067.1:94158-116632 GCA_009831015.1 Picea engelmannii | reverse complement strand
AGAGACCAAGGTTGATGGACACTTGAAAATCTGATCAAGGATGTTGGAGATAATGAATTTTGATCAAGTTTGTTGATGATGATAAAAAATGATGTTGTAAAGAAGATGTTGATGATGCAGATTCCAAAAATATGAACTATGTTTATTAGAACCAAACTGAAAATAAAAATTTGAATATTGAACCAAAACTCAAATTCTATTGTTGTTGTTGACTCCATAAACCATATAGTCTTCACATATAACCACTACTAGTACAATTCAATCTATGTGAATGGATTTATTTGGAGTTAAACATAGAAAGAAATCATTAGATTGCCAATCAATAATGTAAATAATTAACCAATGTGAAATGACCCACAATTAATGTAAATGGGAATCAAGGTACAAAAGTACATTCTAGTTGGTGCGAATGAATGTGTTGGACTCAAGTACCTATAGGATCCATCATTCAAGGGACATTGATATATTCCCTTGTTGATAGTGAGAATCCATCATTCAATGAACATTGATGTATTCCCTTGTTGGTAGTGACAGAACCTACCATTAAGGCATGCAAGCCCCAAGGCACTTTTAAGCATCTCTAATCTCAATCCCAAATGATGTGTTGGAGTCGATGGGATGATATTTTTCGGAAGGTGGACCTTAAGGAATCCCACATCAATCGACATGAGCATAAAACACAAATTATTTTGAAGAACCATAATACAAGATAGAACCAACATGAAAAACTTTATTGAAATGTTTTACCTCCAATTGCCTAGTTTTCAAGCAAAACTCATCTCCAGTTGTGCCAGAAACCTATTTTTCACAACTAGACATATTTTTATCTTTACTATTTTATTTATTTATTTACACTATCCTACTTTACTTGGAAAACAAATTATTTTCTCAAGTGTAGGAGTATTTCCAATGCATCCATTTATGCAATAGGATCTTTGTTAAAATCATATCCAAAAAAAGTATACCTTAATGAGTACCAAGATATGAGAGGCCAGCTTCTCTTATGGAGATGATTCCAAGAAGTGTTGAAGGATTGAGGGGTAGTGCAGCCTGACGACTGTTTGGAACCAAGATTCAACATAATATTGTCTCCTTGGATCTCTTTGATTTTCATGTCATGAATTTATTTGGAAATTTGGTCATCACACTCTATAATGCACAAAGGATCTGGTGATAAATATGCCAAAAATTATTCGATCTCTGGCTCTAATATTTTCTCTCTGTCGATTTTTTCCCATTACTCTTTAGTCTTCTTTGAAAATTGGCAAGCATGATCAGAGAAAGATTATATGTCTTCTTCTTGATGTTTCTCATGGATCATTTTCTCTTCTCTTACTCCCTGAGACGAAGATATGTTTATAATTTTGGTCAAGATTTGTTCCTCTTGAGATGAAATCAGGTTTCAGATTGTTGTCCATATTTTTTTCCTCCTTAGATGTAGATATGTGTCTGGTTTCTATCGGGATTTGAGATATTCCTTGGAGTATCATTTCCTTTTTTGTTCAACAAACTATTTATAATCCTTTTTTTGTAGGACGGTAGGTCCTTTCTTGCACAGGGATTAGTGTACAGGGGGGATCTTACAACTCCAAAAGAAAACTTTTATATTTTAAATAAATAAATAAAATTGGATAAAAGAAAAAAAATTCAAAGAAAAACTCATCATGTACTCAAACGATCTCACGTTACTAGGACCTTGTTTTCACCACATTATCTATTGGAATGAGTTAGTGTATCACTTTTCATGAATCAAAAGAAAACACAGTTTCATAAAAGGAAACAATGAGGCTTCGTAGAAACTCACTAAAGTGAATGCATCGGGATAGAACCCCTTTAGAAATTATGAAGGGAACCTTTGAGTCTTGTCGCTTCTCCTCCCCCAAGTTGAAATTGTATCTAAATTACACACAAAATAGGAAACTTATAAAAACAAGCTACCTATGCTCTAATCCCTTTAGCATCTCCCCGTAAATGGTGCTAAAAATGTTGAGTAATTTATATGTATAAATCCTTGACATTGAATAATCAATCTGGGAGTTTGTAGACTTCGATATGCAAGCATAGGTAATGAAGGATCAGAGGCTATTATATCCTATGCTAACAACTAATTCCATCAAAACACACTTCAGAATGCAATAAATGAAATCAAATGACAAATCACCATAGGACCTATCACTGGGATATAAAAACAACTTAGTGTTATAAAGGCTCTGGATTACAATATTTCATGTGTGTATGTTCATGCGATCTTTCGTGAGTATATTACCATAGTTCCAGTCCTTCAATGAGTTCCTGTAGTGAGTGATGAAGACGCGGGAAACTAAATCAAGGAAATATAAAGATAAAACGCCTTAATCTTGCATTCAAAAATTTGTATCAAGATGGACAATGGAACTGCATATTATGTCAAGGTGTGTTGTCTATGCATAGATATGTTTCTAGTGATATATTTTTTAATCAATGAATACTTAATATTTCAGTGTGTGAAGGAATAAAAACATTTAAAATCAGAAATCAAACCTATGAACAGTGACTACTTCATTAGTTTGGGTCTTATTAATGGTCATGTGTTGCAATATTTCACTTGGAAACCAAGTGTTCTTGCACTCTGAGAGGTGATAAACTCATCAAACCAATGAATTCTAATTAATGTAGAAAAGGTTAAATAGAATTCAAGCTAATTTTCAAATCATTCAACGAAGCATGAGTTAAACTCTTGCAAGATGCTACTGGACTAACCCTAAAATTATTATCAAGAAATGGAATCTCTAAACTAAGGTAATCACACAAAACTAATGATGAATCATTACACTCGAATTTATAATTTATATGTTCAGTATAAAAATTATTTTATGGTGTTGTTGCACATTACATCCACATATATTGTTTGTGTACACATAACTCAAACAAGATCTTGTCATTCACCTAAACATATAAAAAATAGAGTATTGAAGACCAATTAAAACTAAACTCTATTGATTTTACTCAATAAAACTATGTTAATAGAATGTAAAGACGAATGGAATTGAAATCAAGTCCTCACACCACACAACTTGATCTAATATCAATATCTGCAACATGTTACTTCAACAACTAATCAATCAAAGAGTTATGGAGTTAATTGATGCGAATAAAAGAACGTAAATAACTAAGCAAGATGTTGAAGCATTAAACCTTAACTAAAACAAATAATCTTTGATTTCTAATAATCAAAATTACAATCCAAAAAAGAGTCCTTGCAAAAATGGAATAACACACAAAAAATCAGTTATCTATGGTATTGGATGTATCTACACAATCCAAGTTGGTGGGCACTCCCAATAGGAGAGTGCACTACTTAGAATGTAGTCGCACATAGTCGCAATGAGCACAACGATTAAGAAGGTTGCTTTAGAATTAATAAAATGAAAATTAAGTTACAACAATAGTCCCCCCTTAATACAATTTTATCAACATATTTGTACAAAGGGGCAATGAATGAGGATGGAACCGAATGCCCCAAACTCAAAATTCATTCAAACAAATTTTACATTTTTGGGAAATCATCTGCACACAAAATATGAGTTTGACATGTTTAGAAAAAACATTCATAACTTCGTAATTGTGCCTGGTTTCAGAAGTCTTCCCATGTCTTACTCAATTTGGACCATCGTGCACAAAACCCATGTTTAGGAATTTTCACATTCATCCTCATTACCTCGAGAATCGTGCTAGAAGTTAATTGCTTCTAATTTGGCATGTTTTTTTATTGAAAACCCTTGACAACGGTTGGAGACTACCATTTTGGACCTAGTTGCAATCTAATGAACATGAAACCATGTCAATGGTCATAGTGACAAAACCCAAGTGACTGAATTCGGGTTGGAGATGTGGAAGTATGCCAACGAATGATTTCGGGTACCGTAAGTGGACTGATGGTACAGGAACTAAACTGCACTAAACTGAATTGTGGATATAGGAATCACACTCCATAAACTGTCATTAGTAAACCAATCATAATCCTAATTAATTCATCAAAATCAAAGAAAATATATAACAATTAACCACTTGATGCTTATAAACTTGCCAGGGCTTATTTATGAAGAAATGTGGTGAAAGTGATAGTGAATAAGTGAAAGGATGATCACAAAGGGATGACTTGGCTATGATAAGGATGTCAAATTGGCAACCCAAAACACTTGACATAATCTCGACAATACACATATGATATCAACTAAAATGGTTGGTTGAAAGCCTTGTTTTGCTTTGTGAAAGGGATGATATTGTTTCACAAATGAATTTAATGAATAGTCAAATCCAAAAAGCATCATGAATTTTGAGAAATCCATTGGAGAAATTATTGCATTCATGATCATGGGATGATACATAAACATAAGTAAACATGTTGAAGCAAAGGTACTACATCTTATTGTGAATATATAAATCACTCGTTGAAGTTAATGTCCCCATATATAAATGAAGAATGTATGAATAATTTGTCAAATCTCAATGATATATGATTTTAAAACAACTTTCTTTTTTTTTAAATCTCTCAACCCAATGTTTATACATTACTATATCACCGTTAACCAAATATTAAATTAAATATCTTCAAATGCATTGAAAAAAGTGAGTTTTTCCTATAGCTTGGTTTATAAGAGATATGGCATGTTTCTCACAAGGGTCATATGTGTAACATTAATAAAGAAAAAAATCATAAAATAAAATCTAGATCGATCTTAAACTTAGATCTTTTAAGTTGTGAAAAGTTTTCACTTGGGATTTTTTTATACCTATTATTTCTTAATAATAATTAGCTTAAGATGAATCTTCATTTATTTTTTCACTCCAATAGTGTTGATATTTATAAGGGTCAATAGAGGAATCAAGGGAACAAAATCTCACCCAATTTTTGAAATATCCTCCTCACAAGTGTGCAAAAGAGAGAGAGGTCTAATGCACTAGATAGAATGAAAAATACAAGCAAAAGTGTTGAAAACATAAATACACAAGAATTCCCCAGAGAAAAATTCCAATCACAAGAGAAAACCCCCAAAATTAAGTTTACGTAGGCTTATAATACTAGGTATTTCATCCCCCAAATGGGGTGATCAACCTTGGAATACATGCCCTCGCCACTTTACAAGGGAGGTGCAAGACAGTTCTCCCATCCATCTTCTTAATGTTTTGAAGTAGGTACGGGTAAGGATAGTGTGTTTTACTCCATGACATATCACCTCAAACTGGTTGCGGGTAAGAACAATGGGTTTCAATCCATGGCATGCGAGTCTGATGCATAGTTAATGAAATTTGTGAGGGAAGGTGGTAGAGGTTTCTAGTTGTTCGGTGCTCTTCTAGCAATAATGGTAAGTAAATTTGCCTCCTATATATTCAACAAGAATTATCTCATTAAGCATATTGGGTTAATTACGTTTGAAGGTGTTCTCTGGTTTTTTATGTTTGTTTGCATGGTCGAGTTGATTTTTTCTCTTGCAGATGCAGATTCGGTGCCCTTTCAATGCTAGTCTGATTTTATATCTAAAGGAGGATGTCCTTAGGCTAACACTTAGTGGTATTTCTCTATTTGATTTGTTCTATCTCTATTATTTCTCTATTCTTTGAGGTGGGGGATCCTTTTTCCTGGCTTGTATGGTCTATTTGGTTTGAGTTACCTAACTCTCCTCTGGTTCTTCATGTCCATCTTGTCCTTGGACTCTGAAATGGTTGGTAGGCTCCTCTTGTTTGAGTCTTCTCTTATTTCGAAGTCGTTTTGCAATAGGGGCCTCCAACCCAACCTCACTTATAGCATTGTCTTCTCTGGTTCTATCTCCATGTCTTAGCTCGTCCCTTCTCATGTTAGATATATTACACACTCACCTATAATTATTTTCCTAAGTTTTAAAGTCCAATGTTGAGAATGATTCCTTAGATGAGAATATTCTCTCTAGAGAATGTTTCCCTACAAAATAGGATGTTCCTCTTCAGTTTAGAGTCAGATACACTTAGCTAGACTAGTGGAAGTCTTTCATGCATGGAAACCTCAGTTTTATCACCAGGAGTTGCATGTGTCTCACTCACTTCCACACATGTGTCTCAGTCAACTGATGATTGCATGGATCAGTTAACTAGGACTAGGTGGCAGTTCACTCCAATGTCTATCAGTAAATGTCTATATCTCTCTATATCACTACTATGGTGCATTAGTTACTCATGTATCCTATATCTATTGTAAATTATTCACTCTTTGAATGTGGAATATGGTTAATGATAATTCTTTCATTCTTTCTCTCTTGCTTCTTCTTTCACAATTTCTCTCTGCAAATGTGTGTGGTATTTTCTAGCTATATCTATTATGTGCAGGTTCAACACATTTACATCTCACTCCATAGATATTGAAATGGTACCAAAAATACCAAATTCAAGCATGTATAGTGCCATAAAGTGAGGATATTCCAAGCCCCCTCTATCCACGTGGGATCCTCATTGATCCCTTGGTAAAGGGGAAGAAAGGGTCACAAAATAGGCCAGGAAGATCGTCCATGCCAGTACAAACTTGAAAATGCAACAGAAAATTGATATGGATGTGAAATAGGCCAGGTGGATGTGTTCCCAAACCTCAAAACGCCAACTCAAGTAGGAGTTCCATGAATGGTTTTCAACACTGGTTTTTCCAGGTCTAGAGATGCAAAGGTTTTTAAAGATATAGAGTTTTACTGGATGGCTAAAACTACCACTTCTCTGTCATTGAAATATTCTTAGGTTAATGAAGTCAAACGTGAGGAAACATTGGATATCCTTTGGGAATTAGAAGTAAAATTCACCATGTTATGAAAAATTGCTTTCAGCATTAGTTTCAAAGTCACCAACTTGGGATATGACGACAAGAGGGAATATGTAGAGGTTGCATGATCCCCTGGATCATCAAGAACTAACTCTAATATGATCATTATTGAGGAATATATGGAGGTTGGCATCAAAGTCAAGGCCAAGATACATTAGACCTCCATTCATGAAAGCTTATCCAAGCCACCTCTGATTTGGTCATGTTGATTTGTTTTCTTTCAGGTTCATGTTTGTCTAGTTATGATTCCATTATAGTCATGATATGTATATGGTCTATAGGTATGTTCATGATTATCAAAACTCTTAAATAAATATGGTTTCTAAATTTTGAAGTTTTTATGATGTCTGGTTTCCATTTTGGTGGGCATTAGACAGGGCTAATTGTACCAATTTTGTTATTATAAATATATGAGTAGTTTATCTTTAAAAACAAAACACTAGCTATTTCAAGTTTGACTAGGTTATCCTTAAACACACCTACTAATACAATAAAAGAATAAATAATATGGCCTCGCCTACAATTGCAATTACATAATGATATATGATCATGGAATATTTATAGATTACACTAATCATTCCAATATCATCCTTAAGCAAAACATGGACCACAAAGATATACCATTATAGAACAACAACCCTCCTAAATGGAAAATCTCCCACCCCAATAAAATGTTTCAAACCAGTGAAGGTGGACCCTAGAAAGAATTTGGTGAAGATATATACAATATATTGGCTAAAGGAACAATGGAAATGGAAATATGTTGCAATGCATAGAGAATATAGATCTAATGCATCCAAAGTTGAACATGTTTAGATTTATGTTGATCAAGGAGATTATGAATAAGTTTGATGGTACTTTTATTGTCATAATACAAAAGGGTGGGGCCCTTTTGAGGAAGACCCAACTAATCAAGAATCATTATCATTCAAACAAGATGCTCTCCAATTATGATATCACTAGAAAATTTAGTTTATAGAACCACAAATCCATCGACTCTTGGAAAATTGAGAAAACGGTTTAGAATTAAGATTAATAAGTAATCAAAGGCAAAATGATGCTCATCAAGATCAATAACATAGTCCACATTAGAGAACCCATGAAGATGAGTAGGAGGTTTTTGTACATAGTGAATACCCATATAAGTAGTTCCCCTCAAATAGTGAAAAATATGATTGACCATCTATGAGTGATTATCATGAGGGAACAAAAGAAATATATAGTCGAGCACGAATAAGGTAGAGAATAATAACCAATAAAGAGTGATATTTGTAGAATAAAATAAAGGAGAGGGAAAATCTATCTTAACTTCATCCCTTGGAAAGAGGGGTGCTAATTGGCTTACAATCCTCCATCCTAAATCACTACATCAAATCTAGAACATATAGAGGTTGAGAGAGAGGGAGAGATCCCTAAGGTAAAAAAAGTAATTTGAATGACTATAAAGTAGTGAAGAATACCAATATTAATTATCTAAAATGACTCTTGAATCCTTCGCTTCAGTTATTTGATCCAAGAGGTTGAGTTGCCAGTTAGAATTTTATCATTAAGGATTTTATTATCCTAGTGAAAAATGTAGAGAATAGGCTCACTCTCATAATAAGAAAATCCATCATTGAGAAAAAATTTATGGATATTATCATGCTAAGAAAAATGTGCCTCCTTTAGTCCATATAAATATTTCTTAAGTTTTCCAACCAATGGTGTTGAACCTTCTTGAACACAGCCTCATGGTTGCCACATATAGATTTATTCTTGAATATCACCATGAAGGAAAGCACTTTTGATATCCATATAATTATCCTCCCATATCCATGAAGCAACTATAGATACAACCCTACAAATAGAGTCCATCTTGGCAACTAGGGAAAAGGCTTCATTACACTCAATACATTATTTCTATGAGAAACCTTTTGCAAGAAACTTGATATTATGCTTGCAATTATGCCCATCAAAACCATATTTAGTCTTATACACCCATTTACAACTAGAAATATTATTACCCTTAGGTAAAGGAACCAATTCCCATGTTTGATTTTTTTATCAAAACCTCGTATTCAACATCCATCGTTGTTTCCCATTTGGAGAATCTTTTGGTTGGTTTATAAGTAGAAGGGTCTCTGCCAATTTCAACCTTGGTGAGAATAGAGTATGTAGTAAGTAAATTTCAAAAAGGACCAAGTTCACCTTTAGGAGGAAGTTGGAAGGGATTTAAAGAGTGGATAGATCTCATTAGAGCATATACCTTGTATTTTCTAAAGTAGATGGAGGAATATATTTAACATCATTGAGTTACATAACTACAGGAGAATTAGGAGGTGAAATAATTATACAAGAATATTCTTAATTCAATTAGTAATATTCTAACCACTAATGTCCATATGAGTTTTCAATCTATAAAGAGTTCTTGAGGAAACACTCATAGGAGTAGAATCATCATTAGAGTGTGGAAGAGATAGATCCAATGAAAATGTCTACAAAAAATATGTATAAAGCAATGAGAAAGATCTTGGTATAACAAGATAAAGGACTTCATCAAATATCATATCTCTTCATTCTATCACTTAGTGGGTGAAGACATCATATAGAAAATATGCCTTTGAAATTTCACTATACCTACTAGAATACAACAATGACTTTTGAGTTCCAATTTCCTTTTCTTCGCCTTGGGAAAATGGGCCTATGCACTTGATCCAAAAATTCTAAAATGTAAAATTGAAGGTTTGGATCCATACCATTTCTCATATGGGGTCACACATTCAACTTCACGAGTGGGAATCTAGTTGATGATGGGAATTGCACATACAACTACTTCTTCTTCTACCTAGAATTGAGGTTCCATTTTCTTTCCTTGAAGAGTATGTCATGTTGATGACTGCAGATTCATGAGACATTATCCAAGTTGTACTCCTCAATGGACTGAGTTGGGTTGGCATGTGATGATACTCCTCAATATACTGAGTTGAGTATGAAACTTATCGATAGACTGATAAGTTGTACTAGGTTGGTGACAAGCGACCCTTGAGTTGTGGCCCATGTGGTTGGGATATTGTATTGGGTTGGTGCCCAGTGACCCTTGGGTTGTATCCCATGTGGTTGGGATATTGTACTAAGATGGTTCTGAGTGACCTTTGGGTTGTATCCCATGTGGTTGGGATATTGTATTGGTTGGTTCCCAATGACCCTTGGGTTGTAGCCTGTGTGGTGGGGACATTATGGGTTGCATCCCATCATTCTCTAGTGGGTTGTAGCCCCTAGAAGAGATGGATAGGTACACATTGGTTTTATCCATGTGCGACATGATAGATGTCACCTTTCACTATGACGTCAAGAGAAGGAGAAGGCCCCAATCCTAGCATAGAAGACAAAATATTCAAGTCAGCCCCTACCAAGAGACACCATTTGAACATGACAGTTCACACTTTGGACATGTATATATACGAGATTTATCTTTCATTTGTAACACATCACTTGTATATATTTATCTCTTGTGTATTTTTTTATATTGGACTAGTGCGTTATCTTGGAGTTGTAGCACTATTCTTGTTTTGCTCTTCTATCTTCTCTTGGATAAGATATTATAGTGAAAGGTTGTTGGGTTTTCTTCCCTTATGCATAAGGGTTTCCTAGGATAAATTCTTGTGTATCTTATGCATGGTTTTCTTCTTGTGATCCTAGTTATATATTTCCCTTATTGTTTATGGCTTATGCTTCAGTTGTGCTTATGCTAATATGAAATGTAATTAAATTTAATAAAAGTGAACAAGCATAAAATTCTAACATGTCAATCCATTTCCATAATAGCTTTATTATTTTGGAGAACTATTTTTACTTCTTGTGAAAGAGTCTTCTGCCAAGATATCCAATGATATTTTATAAATGTTTAAAAAGTAATGCTAGTATAAACTTCTAGATAACTATCTTTCAAGCCCTTGATCGTTATCTTAGCTTGATTCTACACTAATAGTTTGTGTTGGGTATGTTTTATATTCTTTACATGTGTGTGTGTGGGCGCGTCAGATATGAAAACTGTGTCTGATGATCCCTCATAGCAGTTTTATGTTTGTGTCATGTGTGTCAGGTGATATCCTAGTGGGGTCCCAAAGGGGGGGCAGGTATGGTCCCCCTAGTTACGTGTAGCATTCGGGGCAGCACCCCGAAATTGTTTTTTGGGCAGTTTTTTCTATTTTTAGCGGTTTACTAAAAATAATCTTGGTTTTAGGGATTAGGGTTTTGGTATCTACGAAATACCTAAAAACATTGTATATATTGTATAGTGAATGGTGAAATTCAATATAATGAATATAAGAAAGGTTTTCCCAATTGAGGGTTTCTGGTATAAATCTTTGTGTACTATGTGAATGAGCCATTGATTAAATTCTGTTTTTCTTAAGAATCTATATGCAGGTTTAAAACTTACATGTCATATCAAAGCTTGTTTTTGGATTTAGAGGGATGCCTTTGTTGTTGAGGGTTCGGCTCGGTCTTGATAGATCAAGTTTATCTTGGGTCTGTGATAAACCTGGGTTTAGTGGGAGCTTTTGCAGTGGAGATTTGAATATAGAAAGAAGAATGGCAAGCTCATTTAGAATCGAGATAGATAAGTCCAATGGTAAAAACTTTGAGCTATGGAAGATGAAGATGGAGGACCTTCTTGTAGACAAAGAACAATGGATCTCTATGGATCCTAGTACACAGCCTACTAGTACACCGTCTACTAGCACACAGGCTACTGGTACACAACCTACTAGTACACAAACTACCAATACACCACCTACTGGTATGTCGAAGGAATATTGGGAGAAGTTGGACAGAAGAGCGAGGAGTATTATTTGACTCTGCCTGTTAGATTCGGTGTTGTTGAATGTCTCAAGAGAATCTATATCCAAGGAACTATGGGATAAGTTGGGGAATTTGTATCCATCAAAGTCCCTAGTAAACAAGTTGTTTCTTCGAAAGAAGTTGTATCATCTTAGGATGGGAGATGGATATTCTGTGACAAAACATCTAAATGCCTTTAATACTCTGGTAAGTCAACTTAGCTATGTTAATATTACGATTGCAAAAGAATATAAGTGTAATACTTTGTTATTTTCTTTTCCAGACTCTTGGGATAATCTGGTTGTATCAATGGGTAGTACCACTCAATCTACATTGAAGTATGAGGATGTAGTTGCATCCTTGTTATATGAAGAGATGAGGCGAAAAAACATGGATGATCATAGCACAGATGCTTTATTTGTAAGAGGTCATACCCAAGACAAGAATCATGGTAAGCCTTCGGGGTGGAGATCAAAATCTATATGTAGATCTAAGTCTCTAGGAAAATATTTGAGGAAATGTTGGAAGTGTGGTAAAACAGGGCATTATAATAAAGATCACAAGTTTAAGAAGGTTGAAAAAACAAATGGATCTGATAGTACCTCTTTCACAGAGGTGAAAACCTCCACTGAAGAAGGAGGTGATGTTTACCTGGCATCTACAAGTACACATGCAGACCGTGATATATGTTTGATTGACTCAGGTGTGTCATACCATATGACTCCTCATAGGGAGTGGTTCTCTGAACATGAAAAATATGATGGTGGTGATGTATTCCTAGGAGATGACTTGACAGCAAAAATATTGGGACGTGGAAGAGTTAAGTTGCTGCTAAAAGATGGAAGGATTAGAAGTCTCCCTAGGGTTCTGCACATTCCAAAACTATCTAGGAGCTTAATATCTGTAAGCAATATGGAAGATGCAGGAGTGGATACCGTATTTGGAAAGGTCACTTGCAAGATGGTACAAGGAGCAATGGTGTTGATGAGGGGAGTTTGGTGTGGAACTATGTACAAGTTGTTGGGAAGCACTTATACTAATGGGTGTAACAATTATGTTGTCCCTGAGTAGAGAAATGAAGGAGACAAGACCAACACTACCCCAGAAAAGAAGACCATGTTGTGGCATCAGAGACTAGGGCATATTGGAGAAAAGGGCCTTTGAACACTACACGGTAAAGGTATGGTTGGAGGTATGTCTAATTTCACTCTGGATTTTGATTTTTGTGAACATTGCATATATGGTAAATGGAATCGAGTAAGATTCCCATCTGGTGCTATAAGATCAAAGGATATCTTAGAGTTGATACACAATGATGTGTTTGGACCTATTCGTGTTCCATCCCTAGGTAAATCTGTGTATTATGTTTCATTCATAGATTATTTTTCAAGGAACACATGGATTTATTTTCTTAGAAAGAAATTTGAGGTATTTGATAAATTTAAAGAGTTTAAGGCTCTGGTAGAAAATCAGACAGAGAAGAAAATAAAGGTATTGAGAACAGATAACAGTGAAGAATTCTGTGGAAATGAATTTGAATAATTATGTACGAAGTGTGGTATAGCAAGGCAGAAGACTACTCCATACACTCCTCAGTAAAATGGAGTTGCAGAAAGGATGAACAGGACATTGATGGAAAAATCAAGGAGCATGCTCAACGGTTTTGGGTTAGGAAAAGAACTATGGGCAGAGGCAGTGGGTACAGTATGTTACCTGGTCAATCGATCACCTTCATCAGCGTTGGATGATAAAAATCCACACGAGGTATGGTTTGGAAAGAAACCATCTCTTCAACATCTTAGAGTGTTTGGTTGTGATGCTTATGTACATGTTCCAAAGGAAAATAGAAGTAAGTTGGATAAAAAGGCTGAAAAGTGTATCTTTATTGGTTATAAAGATGGTGTGAAAGGTTATAAGATTTGGAACCCAAAAACCTAGAAAATTGTTTACAGTCGAGATGTTGTTTTCAAAGAGGTAAAAGATGTCTCCAAATAGGAATTCCTACCAATGCAATACAAACCTGAGAAAATATATCTTGAGTTGGATGATGCAAAATCTGAATCATCTGAAGAAGAGGAAGCAGAAGAAGAAGAAGAAGAAGAACCTCATACCCCAGTATTGAGGAGATCAGTGAGAGATAGAAGGCAACCAGAAAGGTATAGTCCACCTAATTTTCATTCCAATTTTGCTTTATCTATTACTGATGATGATCCCAAAACTGTCAGGGAAGTAGTGAATTTAGAGGATAGTAAACTCAGGAAGAAGGCCATGGTTGAAGAAATGGATGCCTTGGATAAGAATGAGGCACGGGATATAGTTGAGTTTCCAGCTAAAAGAAAAAAATTTGGTAGAAAATGGTTGTTTAAGAATAAGTTTAATGCACAAGGTAAAGTGGAGGAATACAAAGCTCAGTTAGTAGCAAAAGGTTATTCCCAAGTTGAGGGAATTGACTTTCGTGAAATTTTTTATCATGTTGCTAAGTTAAATTCTATTAGATTTCTTTTATCTATTGTTGTTGCTTTTGATCTTGAAGTGGAACAGATGGATGTGAAAACAGCATTCCTACATGGGGATATGGAAGAAGAAATCTACATGAAGCAGCCAGAAGGCTTTGTAGTGAAGGGAAAGAAAGCGTTGGTCTGTAAGCTAAAGAAGTCACTATATGGTCGGAAGCAATCACCTAGGATGTGGTACCAAAAGTTTGACACATACATCCTTGGATTGGGATTTGTAAGAAGCAGGGTTGATCACTATGTGTATTCCAAGCAAGTTGGTAATCACTTCATTTATGTAGTGTTGTATGTTGATGACATGTTGTTGGCAGGAAATAACATGGATGTTATTAAGGAGGTGAAATCATAGCTATCCTCCAAATTTTACATGAAGGATCTCGATGCTACTAACTTCATTCTGGGAATGGAGATTAAAAGAGATCGTGCAAATAGGAAACTCTAGTTGAATCAGAGAAAATATGTTGAGACGATATTGCAGAGGTTTAATATGCATTGAAGTAAACCGATCAAGGTTCATATTCCTATAGGTGTAAAGTTATATGCAAATCAGTGTCCCAAGACACAGGAAGAAGAAGAGGACATGTCCCATGTTCTGTATGCCAGTGCAGTTGGCAGTTTGATGTATGCAATGGTCTGTACTAGACCGGACAATGCACATGTAGTGGGCGTTTTGAGCAGGTATATGTCAAAACCAAGGAAGGAGCATTAGACAGCAGTAAAGAGGGTCTTCAGGTATCTTCATGGCACTACCAGTTATGGATTGTGCTACCAAGGAAGACCAGGATTTGACAGAGTGGTGGACATACATGGCTTTGTTGATGCAAACTGGGCTAGAGATGTGGATCACATAAGATCTACAAGTGGGTATGTGTTTAACCTATTTGGAGTAGAAATCAGTTGGATGAGAAAAAGATAGGTTGTAGTGGCACTCTCAACTACAGAAGTTGAATACATGGCATCCACTCATGCAAGCAAGGAAGCAGTATGGTTACAAATATTGTGTTTAGGTATTGGGTTGGTACAACAAGCAGTGATATTAGATTGTGACAGTCAGAGTGCAATATTCCTGGCAAAGAACCCATCTTATCATTCAAAGACAAAGCATATTGATGTATAGTATCACTTTGTGAGAGACATGGTTGAGGAAAAGAAGGTGTTGTTGGAAAAGGTTGACGCTTTGAAGAATGTTGTAGATTCATTGACAAAGTCTATGAGCATAGAAAAGTTCTCCTAGTGTAGAGTAACAATGGGCATTATTTCCCTTGATTTTTGACTATATAATCCTCTGGACCCTTGGATGCAAAGAAAACAACAATTGGGAGAATGTTGGGTATGTGTTATATTCTTTGCATGTGTGTGTGTGGGCGCGTCAGATATGACAACTGTGTCTGACGATCCCTCATAGAAGTGTCTCGTTTTTGTCGTGTGTGTTGGGAACTTTCCTAGATGGGTCCCAGGGGGGTAGGTATGCCCCCCTGGTTACGCGTAGTGTTCAGCACCATGCATAGCCCGGGGCCGACGGGGTTCGAGACGCTACCCCGAAATTATTTTTTGGGCGGTTTTTGCTATTTTTAGCGGTTTACTAAATATAATCCCGATTTTAGGGATTAGGGTTTTGGTATCTACGGAATACCTAAAAATATTGTATATATTGTATAGTGAATGGTGAAATTCGATATAATGAATATAAGAAAGGTTTTCCCATTTGAGGGTTTCCGGTATAAATCTATGTGTACTATGTGAATGAGCCATTGATTAAATTTTGTTTTGCTTAAGAATGTATACGCATTGCTTTACTTCACAGGTTTAAAACTTATAGTTTGAAATCCTTGAATTTTCAAAAACCATCATTCTCGGATTGAATATTATATATCCAAGAAAGATTGGAAAAATTATCAATAAAAGTAATCCTAGTACTTATCTCACCCAATAAATCGAGTGGTCATAGGCCCACAAATGTCATTATGAACTACTACAAGAGGTCGATACATGTGTCTTTATTTAATATGGTACTCTTGATGATATTCCCATGGTATGCATAATTTGACATAAACACCACTACATGGTTCAATCTATCAAAATTATTTATCCATATGCAAACAAATAATATGTTGTCACAACCTACTATTATCATTAGCATTAGACACCATAGAAACAAATCCTTTTTTTTGTAGAAAGAGAAATAAGCTTCTATGTGGGAGGAGAACTAGGCTTCCCCAACTTTTAATTATAATCGAATGCTTCAAAATATCCATAGGTAACAAATTCAAAACCCATCACCAATTTATTTTACTACCCATCCATTGACCTAGAATTCCACCTTATATCAGTGTGAGTCATGAAATAAATAGAGAGAATATTGGTTTCTATTCCTAGAGCATGAAGGACTTCCCCAAATTTGGCAGTGACAAGAAGAACATCACCACATCCTAAAATAGGAAAATTTGAGTTATTACCAATAATGACTTTCTCACCAATGTGTTGATGTCAACAATCAGAGAGAATGTGTTGGAGTTCCATCATATAATTTGTATCTCTAGAGTTTGAGATACATTCTTACGAAGTAGAGGAGGACCAATATGCAAGGTGAATAGAAATATGTGCATTGTAGTATGGATCCATTAGGTGCTACAAGACCTTTATAAGATCAAAAAAATAAATTAGGTTTTATACTTCTAAATCCCCTAAAAACCCTAAAAAATAGTGATCCAAGGAAACCCTAGTTCTCCTATGTAAGATATGATGCCACTATACAGTATCCAATAACTCCCTACAATTCATAAAAAAAATTATCATTGAAAGGAATAAGAAACTTATATTCAATAGTGATCTTGTTGAGATCTCCATAATCTGGACACATGCCATGAGCCATCCGTTTTGTAAAACATCATCATTGGTGACTCAAAAAGCATGATCATTCTCTCAAGAACATGGAAGACCTTTGGGTATCTACACAAATGCTAAGGGTTTAGATGTTTGAACATCTAGTGATCACAATTGCACAATTACGCCATAGTGTTCTCTTTTTAACATGTTTTTCATGTTATTAGAGATTATCACTTTTGATGGTGTCCTTTACATACCTTTGAGTTCAGTTTCCTTTCCGTTTGAAGAAAATATCATGAAAAGTTCTCAAAAATAAAAATCCATTATTCAAAATGATTTTAACCATTGGACCCCTAAGACCACATCAACTCCACCCACTGTAATTGAAATCATTGGTATATCCAAGAAATAGTCCCCCGTAGTGAGCTTAATAAAATGGCACTTCCCTAAACAATTCATGGTACCTCCATCTAGAATCCTTACTTGAAACTATGGTGTTGGATATATAAGCAATTGAGAAGTCTAGCTAATTTGTAGTAAATGAAGTTATGGGTATCACTTGAATCAATCAACATTGTTACCTTTTTCGTGAGATATCCTTTTATCTTTAGATTTTGAGGAGTGATAATGTTTTTCAAATCGTGATAAGATATGGTTGAATTTGGCTCTTCTATTTCTATATCTTTAGAAGGATTTAGCTATTTTCTTCTTCCTCTTCAGAATCTGTGTAGAAGGTTTCTCATATCATAACCCTGTGAATTTTCATCCTTGTGGCTACTATAAAAAAGGAACAGTACAACAGTTGAAACACTACAATTTTTCACTTCCAAACAACCCAAACTTCCCAGCAATTCAAGGAGAAAAGATACCAAACCAAAGGGATAAGTCTCATCCCTTTTAGGGTAACTTATCAACCAATAACTAGAACTAAAAATACTATTTTACAACAATAATAGTATGAACACGTTAAAGTCACCCCTTATAATCTTCACTTAAATGTTGAATCACTTAACAATTTTCCTTTTACTTATGTCAAATAAGAAAGACATATATGGTTGTAAATAAAAATGCATAAATAACATATATAGTTGAAAATAAAATACAGAAATTGCACAAGTTTTGGACGGCCAAAAAATTCATTAATATGTTTAATATAAGTACATGTACATATCATATCATTCTAAAAACAATTTATTACAATTTCTCCAATATCTCCAATCTCTATCTAGGGAAAATCAACAAAACCATAGCAACCAAGAAGATCCAATATGAAATAATCACTCCAACACATCATCCAAGGCAAGAAATCCTCTCCTCCACCTCTACTTCACAATTCCACCCTATGGTTTTATCACAAAACCCTAATCAATACAAGGGATAAACCCTAACCCTAGACCTCCAATATGCTCCAAGAAGACCAAGAAACCCTAGCAAAACAAGAGAGGGAGACATAGAGAGAGAGAGAGAGAGAGAGAGAGAGAGAGAGAGAGAGAGAGAGAGAGATCATGCACATGTGAAGACTCTAGAGAGAGAGACAAAGGATATTTTACACTCTTATCTAGGTCACATATCATCACAAGAGTGAATAAAATTGAGTAAATTTAAATATATTAGTAGAAAGACTCTCCTTCCTCTATTTATTGGAGAGAAAAGGGAGGCCAACAATACAATGTGGGATTTACCCCTTACAAGCAATATACAATAAGAATTTGTAAGCCAACAAAAGTGAAACACTGCACTCTAAAGTACATGTTTCATGATCCAAGGTGATTTCATCCATAATAATGTCTCTAAGGTGATGTCCCTCCATAAAAATCATCCACGGACTACATCGATCCTCCTAATCAATGTACTCCACTTGGTCAACCGACCCTAAATGAATATTCTTGAAGCCCCAAGTTTTCTCGATCCATTTCCAATCCTCCTAATAGGAATCCAAGCTACAACATGCCAAATAGGGCCTATTTCCCTCCTTTAATGTGCACAACACCCCTCATCCCATGTAGGTATATCTTCAAGCAAGTGGATTCTTCATGGGGCCCCAGTGAAGGGTGTGCACCAAACTGTGAAGAGAACTAAAAAACCTAAGGGAATAACACTAAGACAGCGACCATTTCAGGTCAAGCATCTAGTGAGAAAGCTATCTCAACTATGAAAATCCATTAATGACTATCTATCATGTGCCAATCCATATTAGACCATCCAAATGTTTAACATACACCATGTAACTCAAATCTCATGAAGCACCCCAAAGCATGGTGTAAACACTTTCAAAGTAACCTCAAAAGTTAACACTTATACCCCCTTTATTGTACTTGTTATCACAATTGAAACATGGTATTTTTTTATCTTATTTCATCTAGTTGGTGAAGTATCAACCTTTTATGTTGATTGAGGTTAAGAGTGGGAACATAACACTCACTATAGGCATTAGTGGTGACCCTTCTAGGAGCCAGATTTTTATTTTCAACTTTCCTTGCTACGCTTAAATAATTCTCCAGGGACTTATGATCTAAGAGACACACCTTGAGTTAAATTTTATCCTTTAAAATTCCCATAAAGAGATCAACAAATTATCCTCTCGAGTTTTATTCACTCCAAGAATCAAATTTTGAAATTGTTGAATGTTCTGTGTAACTGGACTTCTTTGCATGAGATTTATCAATTGGATAAAGAAGGTATTTCTCTTAATATCCCCATAATGTATTATCAATTCATCTATAAAAATGGAACATGGGACATTAGATTCATTTTTGTGATCACAATTCCATTCATTAGTACCAAATATATTGATCGGGTTATATATACAAAGATGCAATAGCTACCTTTTGTGAAGTTGGCACTTAGTCCAGATCAAAGAATTGATCTATTTACAATATTAGTGTTGTTGTCAGGAAATGCAGGACACTTCTACAGTAATCCTAGCATAAAATAAGAATAATTTAATCAAGAACGCAAATGAAAACAAGAAATTGAATAGTACATTGAGATTTTACCCTAGAAACCCTTAACCGGGAAAACCAACATTCCTTTGAGCGTTTTTCTCTCTTGTTGTCTTGTTCATTCAAAATAAAAGGTTACATGTCTTACCTTGGTCCAAACCTAAGACACAATCAACATCATACCCGCTTGCACCAACAAGAACAACCCTGTAGCCACATTGGCTTACATATGCATGACCAGTAACCTACACTTACGCATGCATTAACCTGCAAAAGTGAACTCTATGATCACCTAAAAACAACCTTTAAAACCTTACAATACACCTATTTATAGGCTTTAAAACGGGGAAAACCCTAAATATTGGCGCCCAAAAATGGATACATATCCATGCATATCATTAGCTATAAATCCCGCAAATCTCAGGATTCTGTTATAGTCAACTCCAAGTTAGTTTTACCAGTCGACCTCCATTCAGTCTATAGTTGGTCATCTCGTGTCTGTACTTTGACCTCTTGTCGATTGACTTGTCATCGATATCTTCGACTTTGACTTTACCTAGTCGACTTCCTTGACCTTTGACTTGTTGTCTATCTACCTCGACCTCGATCGTCATTCAATTCACCTCGACTAGACTTTTCACTGCAAAAAATATGACAACCCAAAATTTTCCCACTTGTTGTCTTCTTTGTTGAAACATGATATTCCTAAACTTTCACTCACAGACCCAAGGTAACAATTCCCATTGCCTCTCTGCACCAAGAGAACTTCACAACACTCACAGAATTGGTCAATGAGTCTTCTATGTTTTCCAACGTGTCTACTTTCTCTAGTAGCACCTTGTTACTTTCCACCATATCTCATATGAAATGGTATCATACATCAATGTGATTAGTCTTTGAATGATAAGTAGGGTTATTTTCCAGAAATATTACATTTTGGTTGTCGCAATCTATCTTCATAGCTCTATTCCCAAACCCGATTCATGAACATGACCTTTGAATCCATACCGCTTCTTTGCTTCCATGAGTGGCCACCATGTGTTCAGCTTTTGTTTTTGACAAGGATGCAAATGTGTGTCTCTTTCTCATCCATCGTATTGCTCCATCGAACATCTTGAAGACATATCCGTTGGTCGACCTACGTCGATCCAGATCTCCATCCCAGTCGGCATCGACAAAGCCATGTACATATAATTTACCACTTTCACCTCCTGGTTTTCCTTGGTAGAATATAGCATAGTCCTTCATGCCACAAAAATACTTTAATACTCTCTTGGCAATTGTCCAGTGCTCCTTTACCAGTGTTGACATGTACCTTCTCAACACTCCCACTGCATGGGAAATGTTTTGTCGAGTGAATACCATCACATACATCATATTAACAACCACACTTGCATAAGGAACACATGCCATGTCCTATATATCTTCTTGTGTCTTTGGACATTGCTCAGCAGTAATCCTTGCTCCCACTGGAATCGGCACCTTCACTAGTTTGCAATCCTACATGTTGAATCATTTTAGAACTATTTCAATATACTTCCTCTAATTCAACCAGATATTTATAGTGGCTCAATCTCTCTTAAACTTCATCACCATAATGAAGTTATTTGCACCGAGATCCTTCATGTCAAACTTGGAGGATAGTTGCCCCTTCACCTCCTTTATTGCACCCATGTTGTTTCCAATCAGCAGTATGTCATCAACATACAAAGCTACATATATGAAACGCCCACCTTCTTCCTTTGAATATATGTAGTGATCAAGTTTTCTTCTCACAAATCCCAACCTAAGGATGTATGTGTCAAAATTCTATTACCACATCCTTGGAAATTGCTTTAGACCATAAATGGATTGTTTGAGTTTTCACACCAACTCTTGCTTTCCTTTTAATACAAATCCTTCAGGTTGTTTCATGTAGATTTCTTCTTCCAGGTCCCCATGTAGGAACGTTGTCTTCACATCCCTATTCTATCTCTCGATTGAATGTTGGAGCCAGAGACATTAGTACTCTAATGGAATTTAGTTTTGCAACATGGGAAAAAATATCACCAAAGTTGACTCCCTCGACTTTGGAATATCCTTTCACTGCCAGTCAAGATTTGAACTTCTCCACTTGACCTGCAGCATTCATATTCTTCTTGAACACCCACTTTCTACTGATAGGATTTCTTCCACTAGATAACTCGACTAAGTCTCATGTCTCATTCTTGTACAAGGATTACATCTCTTTGACCATGGAATCCTTCCATAGTTTACCCTCTGTCAATTTGGCTGCCTCACCGATCGACTTGGGCTCATCGTCAATGGAAGTTAACAAAAATGTGGAACGGAAGTCAGGTGGATTGTACATTTCAACTTGTTTTCTTATAATTTTTTACCTCCTTACCACCAAAGTCAATTGTTCCACCTTGTTAAGAACCAAACATCAATATAGCATAGAAAAACCTCAGGAAAAGTACTCAACGCCTTGAAAAAGAGATAATTTCAGATAATAAGCATCTTCGAGGGGGAAACCTCCTTTTACCCCACTTAAATGTTCAAGTACAAGATGA
>ML779067.1:72984-89437 GCA_009831015.1 Picea engelmannii | reverse complement strand
CCAAAGTTGGAGTTTCTCCATTCTTGATTCACCTTCCTTGTGTCCTCATCATGAATTTCATGGGATGAATTTTCACTTTTGGGTGTCTTCTCGGTTACAAAATTTTTCATTACTTCCATGATCTTAGCTTCCATTGAATCCATATTAGTATCCAACTTAGATTCCATTGAATCCATCTTAGCTTCCATTGAATCCATCTTAGTATCCAACTTAGATTCCATTGAATCCATCTTAGCTTCCATTGAATCCACCTTATTTTGTAGTTCATTTATGTCCCTACGAATTTCTTCACCTTCATCAAGAGTCCAAGTAGGACTTTCTGGAGGCTTATTTGGTGTAGAAGTTCCCTTTTTGGGTGGCATGTTGGCCAAGTATCACTTTTGAACCTTGATTTTGAGGTGGTTCTGCTAGACAATATTTCTTTTGTTGTATCTCCAAATTTTTGGCCCTTCTGGGTATGAAACTTCTCTTATGTAATTCTCTAATATTTCTTCTCTGCAATGCCACAGGTCTGATCAAAATTGGATGTGCCAAGTGGAATTTACGGTAACTTCCCCATAAATTGCCAGTTTTTGTCCTTTCCAGGAGATCTCACTTGTATAGTGTTCCCCGCACAAAATAATTGATATAAAATTATGAAACTCGCACCCAAAATACTACAAACTATCCACGATCCAATGCAACCAGTCCCACGCAATTTGGATACTCTAGGAAGAATTTATGATTGTTTTACCTGGAACACCTTCTTGAGACTAGTCAATAGGGCTAGTCAGATACCCTATCTTACACAGGGTGTATCTACAAATTTAAGATGACCCAGAAGATAAAAATTTTACCAAAGATACACTACTAATTTCTGTAAATGGCCTCCAGAGTTTAGGGTCTGAAACATTACAGAAACGTTTTTATAGTGAAAATTCCACAATGACTCCTTTCAAGATGATTCCAGAACCCTATCTTGTACAGGCTATATCTCCGAAAGTATAATGCCTCAGGAGCTGAATTTTTAACCCAACATACCTTGATCTGTCTTCTAAATACCCTCCAATCCGTTCCTTCTGAAACATTGTAGAAAAAAAGTTATAGCGAAAATTCCACGGTATCTCAGATGTAGCAGCGAAACCTCAAGACCTTGAGCTCTGATATCATATGTTAAGAACCAAACATCAATATAGCATAGAAAAACCTCAGGAAAAGTACTCAACGCCTTGAAAAAGAGATAATTTAAGATAATAAGCCTCTTCGAGGGGAAACCTCCTTTTACCCCACTTAAATGTTCAAGTACAAGATGATTCAAAATGAAAATGTCTCCTTGGTATATATAGGAGACTAGGAGGTATAATTACAAATAATGGCCTAAAGCCAACATAATTCAAATAACATTACTAATCTAAATTACAGCTAATGGCCTAAATTCGACATAAATAAAATAGCATTACTAATCTAATATGCCCCAATTAAGGGGTAATGAGCCAATATTAGGGCTTAACACACCTCTTCCTCAGATTCATTCAAATCATCTGAATCATCTTCTTTATTCCTCTATTCAAATCACACCTTATCAGGATAATTCTCGATCTAAACAACTTCCTCAGACTCGTATTTACCTCCGACTTCTCTGAAGACCACATCTCAATTGTACACTATTCTCCTTGATGCAAGATCCCAGATCTTATATCCTTTCATCCCTTCTTTATACCTGATGAAAATACACTTGACTGCCTCTATGTCCAACTTGATCCTCTTTTCCTTAGGAACATGCACAAATGCATCACAACCAAATACTTTGAGATGTTCCACCGAAGGATTCTTACCATACCATACCTCATTTGTAGTCATGTTGACTAGTGCCGACGAAGGAGACATATTCATTAGATATCTTGCAGTCTCAATTTCCTCTGCCTAGAATTATTATTTGAGCCCAGCACCACTGAGAATGCTCCTTGCTTTGTCCATCAACATTATGTTCATTCTCTCAGAAAATCCATTTTGTTGTGGGGTATATGGTGTGGTATTTTGGCATGTTGTGCCACACTAATTATAGAAATGATCAAATTCATTTCCACGTAATTCACCACCATTGTTATTCCTCGGCACTTTAATCCTCATCTATGTCTAGTTTTCCACAAGATCTTTAAACTCCTTAAATCTCTCGAAACCCCATGATTTCTTCCTCAAGAAATATATCCATATCTTCCTGGAAAAATCATCTATGAAGGAGACATATTATAGGAATCCACAAAGTGAATGCACTGTAACCGGTCCAAACACATCACTATGCACTAGTTCTAGAATCCCATTTTCCCTTATCACTCCATATGGGAACCTCACCCATATTTGTTTCCCATAAATGCAATGTTCACAAAAGTCAACTTCTAAACCACATTCAAGAAATCCTTCGACCATACCTTCTCTTTTCATAGCTCGAATTATTTTTTCTCCAATGTGTCCCATCCTCTCATGCCATAACTTGGTCGGGTCGAGTTCATCATGTCTTTTCATCTCAATTTGAACCGACTTAGCTCTAGTCGATTCGAGTTGTGTGGACATCGAGTCGAGTCGATTTCAGGAGAAAAGATGTTGTTGCATCCAATTGATTCGGCATTCCCTAACATATTGTACAAGGTACCAATCCAAACTCCTCTCATTAAGACCATCGCACCCCTGACCATTTTGCATGAATCCTTCTAAAACAGAGTATGCAAGCTTGCATCACTCATCTTGCTGACATATATTAGGTTTCTTTCCAAACCCAGAATGTGTATCACACCCGAAAGGGTTCTTTTCCTCCCATCTTGCAGTGTCAGTTGGACTCTTCCCCGTCCAACAATTCTAGTTTTCAAGTCGTCCCCCGAGAACACATCACTCCCATCATATTGTTTGTATTCAAAGAACCATTCTTTATGTAGTATCAGAGCTTAGGTCTTCCCTGACAAGTGAGTTATCAGAGCAGTGTAATTCTTTGGTGAGTATATCAGATCTTGATCTGAAAGTATTGAATCTGATAACTAAACCCTCGATACAGTAAGAGTCATAAGTCATAAATTGTTTTAAAGATTGCGGTAAATAATGGCAAGCAGTTATAGAATACAGATAGAAATATTCAATGGAAAAAAAATGAGCTTTGGAAGATTAAAATAGAATATCTTCTTGTGGATCAAGAACAATGGACATTGGTTTGTTCAGAGACCCAACCGATAGGAATGTCGACGAAAGAATGGGAGAAACTCAAAACTCAAGAAAGAAGTTTGATTCAGATTTGTCATGCAGATTTGGTGTTGTTGAATATCTTGGGTGAATATTTAGACAAGAAACTGTGTCAGGAAATGTAGGACACTTCCACACAAATCCTAGCAGAAGAGAAGAATAATTTAATTAATAATGCAAATGAAAACAAGCAATCACACAGTACATCGATATTTTACCATTGAAACCCTTAACCGGGAAAACCAGCATTCCTTTGAGTGTTTTTCTCTCTTGTTGTCTTATTCATTCATAATAAAATGTTACATGTATTACCTTGGTCAAAACCTAAGACACAATCGACATCATACCCTCTTGCACCAACAAGAACAACCCTACAGCCACATTCGCTACATATGCATGACCATCAACCTACACTTACGCATGCATTAAACTGCAAAAGTACACTCTATGATCACCTAACAACAACATCCTTTATGGCCTTACAACATTCCTCTTTATAGGCTTTAAAATGGGAAAAACCCTAAATATTGGCACCCAAAAATGGTTATAGATCCATGCATATCATTGGCTACAAATCCTGCAAATCTCGAGATTCTGTTACAGCCGACTCCAAGTCGAGTTTACCAGCCGGCCTCCATTCATTCTCTAGTCGGTCATCTCATGTTCACACTTCGACCTCTTTTGGATTGAATTATTTTATATATCTTCAACTTTGACTTTACTCGGTCAACTTCCTCGACCTTTGACTTTCTTTCGATCTACCTCAACCTCGATCGTTAGTTGATTCACCTCGACTAGACTTTTCACTACAAACAATGTACAAACCAACAGTTATGGGATCATTACCATCAAACTTCCTCATATTAATCCTAGGAATGAAACAATTCCTTGGTCCCAAGTTGAACCCACGATGATGTGGGTCTTAGAGTGATGAATGATTAGGTGTTGGGGACTTAAACATCTTGTTCTCCAATTTTTTTCAATTTTCTCTATATGTGACATGTAACTCAAACCTCTTGTTCTCCTTATCCACTTCCTGAGTATGTGAATTACGGGTACGAAGGAATCTTAGCTTATTCGAAATTTCCCCCTTCATGTCTTTGAGATCATCTTTAAAGGCTTCAAATTCATTTTTTCTTCCCATATCTATGATCTCAACCATCCTTAATATTACCCCTTATTTTGCACAGGGGTAAACTCGGTTAATTTCTTCACTAGCCTAGTGATTCTCATCACTAAGAGATTTGAACAATTGGGGTAATTGTTGTTTTCATGGAGATTGATGAGATTTTGGTGACAAGGTGGTTGATCATGGGATGTATTGCTTGATGATGCATAGAATCTTTTTGGAGTACCCTAGGTTTGAGAATGACATTGGATTAATTGATTGGCATGTTTTGAGGACTAATGTTTCACCTTGTTGATGTCATATTTGACACCTTAAAGCTGATTTAGAGGAATTCATCTCATTTTGAGGGTCATATTCAATACTTATTGAGCCTCCCAACTTGGAGAGTCATGGGCCATATTGGAGGAAATATAGGATGGTTGAATTGCATGCTATGAGGAATATTTTTTAACCTTGCAAATATCACACATTACTTGTATAACTATTTTGGAGGGGTTTTATTCGTGATTTTGAGGGAACTTTCACCTTGGAGAATTATACATCCACATTAGAGGAGACCTAAGAGTCTTCCATTACACACTTTGAGTACTTCTGGAGCATCTACACACTTTGGGAGCCTTTGGAGGATAAATGTTGCATGGTGACTCACCTTCTTCCCTCTATTGTGGAGACATTGTACATGTGGCTTGACCACTTTATTTTTTAATTGTAATTTAGACTAGTTATTTGGAGGAAATTTTTTTTTACTCCTCCATAGCCTAGATATAAGGATATAACATGAGATAATATTATTTTATTGTAAAGGAAGATGATGTTAAGAATTGAGCACAAGAAAAATGAGACAATAAACTAGTGGAAAAATATTTAAGCCATTTTGATGCACATTGTATTGATATGATGATATGAATTTATAGTACATGGAATTACCAAATCTAGATATATATCTCATTGACAACTCATCAATGGATCATGAAAACACCTCATGAATAGATGAGGTTTATAACTCATATAAATGTGCTCTCGAAATTTTTCATTGTCTAGGGACTTAGAGTATAACATTCCCCTCCTCAATCACAAGTCTAAATAATTGTACCAGCAACAAAACGATAACCGGTATCATCTTCAATCTAAAACTAATGAACTGAGATTCGATGAAGATACGCCTGAAAAACTGCCATTCTCAACATTCCCATTCTTTTCATGAAGCATTCTCATCACTAATGGTTATCATATAAAGTAGACTCTGTTCCATTGAGCATGACAACACATAACTATCCATGAAACAATCACTCGTTACGAGAATTTTAATATCATAAGGATATCACTTGGATTTGCACCAATATTAATGGAAACAAGTGTAGAGGTAAATCAAAGATATAGATCACTCATAGGGAGAAGGATTGATTTCAGGACACTTTAATAAATCAAGTATTTTAAGATAGAAGAAAATAGAACGAGAATAGTGAGGCTAGAAAGATATTGAAAGAATGATGACCTTATCTTGCTTCCACATTGTAGATTTTCATGCTCCTCTTTCGTCGGATGCCCTTGTTTTGTTGGATGATCTCATTGCACCTCACCTCACCTCACCTCCCATGAAAAACTATCACCAAGTCATTATGGATTTATCGGGCCCTTAAGACTCAAGGATCTCTAATACCATGTAAATAATTGAGCACAAGCAATACTAGACAAGAAATGGCGGAAAACTCATTCTGATGCACATTGTATTGATATGATGATATGAATTTATAGTACATGGAATGACCATATCTAGATCTAGATCTCATTGGCAACTCATCAATGGATCATGACAACACCTCATGAATAGATGAGGTTTATAACTCATATAAATGTGCTCTCAGACTTTGTGATTTTCTAGGGATTCACAATCTAACAAAAGAGCATCACTCTATAAAAGGAGATTCCCTTACTCATTCGTACTCATGGTTGGAGTTTTGGAGCTTCCACTTCTTGGAGATTAATTAACATATCTTTATTGAAGCATATGGTTGTGTAAAGGGTTCTTTCTTTGTGGATAATTGTGGTCGTTTTTTGAAGTTTTTCTATATTGGTCATTATTTGGTGCATAAATACTAATTTTGAAATGCTCAAGTCTTCTACAAGCCTTCGGGATTGATCCATTTGAGGGGTAAGTTTACCACTTGGAAGGAAGATTTTCTAGGGTTTTTTCCTTCCTCCTTCTCTTTTTCATTTGGATATTATTTGGTGCCATGGTTTTTTCTTCCTTGTGGATCCCTAACAAAGGTATCAAGTGAATTTTTCAAGCCATAGTTGATCTTTTTGGTGATGGTTTTTCCATTAAGGTTCTCTTCTTTTAGACCTTGATATTTATTGTTGATATCGATTGGTTGAAGGATTATTCTTATTTTGTTTCTAATCCCTAATCCCTAATCCTTGAATGAAATAAGACAATTCTTAGTAGGGTTTATTTTTTACCTCATAATCCATTTGATTCACCTTGACTCCATTGCCCTCGTTGGATTTGGCACTGATATTTACTTTATTCCATCACCTATTTTAAAACCCTAAAAACCTTAAAGCTTTGTTTTACTAAGGCTACTCTCAACTTCACATTATGCCTCATCGCTTGGTCTTAGTAATCCTACTAGGGGTACCCCCCTTGAGTTGGAGGAGAGTATGCCTAAAGTGAATAGGATAGGTTGTTGAGGTGGCAATGGTGACCATCCTAATAGTTGTCCCTTGAGTTGTACCTTATGGATTAGGTATTTTATCATTAAGTACAATTTGGGTGTAAAAATTTTGGCACCGTTGCTAGGGATAAATTCCATTCACCCAAAAAATTGAAAACTATCCTTCACGATAGATTTATGAGTGTTGTATTGAATATCTTCTTCTTGCATGGAAACTCCATGAAGGGACAAGGCCCTTGTACCTTAAAAATTTTGAAGACATTGTTGGATGTAGAGGTGATCACATCCATAAATTTGAAGGTTGTTGAAGAAAAACTCATCTTGGCAACTCCACCTTTAACATTGGTACGAGGTATGCAATACATTTTCATATTTTGATTGTTCATATTGAAGTCTTCAAGAAAAACATGGATTCTACGTGGGAACTTTTGGATTTATCAAAAATCCTTGGTTATCCAAATCAGCCTCCCCCCTTGGAATTGTGTGAGAAAATCCATGCCTTCATTGAACAACCTCACAAGGTTTTTCAACATGTTTGGGACTTCATGGATTTTATGGAAAAACTAAACATCATTCATGAGGATATTATGATGAAATTGTTTGTTAGTACATTAAGAGGAATTCTAGTATAGTGGTTTCGTAAATATTGTCCAAGTGGCATGTCTTTAATCTCAGGTTTCATCAAATTTTTTTGCAAATTTTATGACTATGAACAGCTACTTGAAGAGTGTTTTAGAAGAGATTTTATGATCAAACTCTGTGTGGAAAGAAGGAGGAAATTTTATGACACTCTACAGGCGTATCAAAGCAATCCTATAGAATTGATGTTCAACAACTTGGTTGAGAATTGTGATGCAATTAATTTATTGGTTGATGATGTAGAAAATAAATGTTGGAATCCAATCATGGAAATCCATGTAGTGAAGACACTCCAAATGAAATCACAGATCAGTTCTTAGATTTAGATCCAATAAATGACATGGATAGTCAATTCTATGAGAAGCCCGTGACAGTTTCCAACCCCATGACAAACCCCATCCTTACCAAAGGGCAGGTATGTGATGAATATGAAGAACAACTACATGATGCAGATGGTGTTAATTTTTCTGGTGATCTAATTGAATCAAAGTTTGAGAAAATGCATAAGGATGAAGAATTGTGGTTTGATGCCCCCTTATGAATTTGATGGTTGTAATTTTATCCAAACAAAGGGATGTCAGATCAGATCCTAATGAGGGAATCATGTTGTTTTCATATTGTGACATTGACCTAGACAATGAATTATGTGAGAAATGCATTGCCATTTCCTATAACACCATGGTTTTGATCCCCAAAAATGTAATGAAATGAATGTATGAGAATTAGGTCCATGATTTGAATAGTATGTCCAAGGGACAAGTAATGTAAATTATGTACATATTAATAATAATAAAAATGCAACATTGGTTGTGAGACATGAGGGACTAAATCAATGGGGGTATATGACTCCACAAGAGAGGAGCGAGAAGGGGATAAGGGGGGACAAAGGGGCTAAAGCTAGGACAAAATATTATTTTATTATAATCCCAACTCCTTTACCTTAGCTTATGTAAAATGCATATCATTGTTGAGATGTGTGTAAAAATAGGTGGGGGGGATTTACTTGAGTGCCAAGTGGCTATTTGGAGCCATGCACACGTATTCCTTATTTTGGGGAGTTTTACATGAGGGAACCGTCATTATTTATTTCATGGAGAGAATTAGGGGAGCATGGTACAAGCTGTAAGGAAGGGATCTAAACCTACAAGTGAGGTTGAGATTGTCTTAATATAATTCTATTGTCAAAATTGCCATGGGGAATCCTTGTAGATCCCAACATTGAAATTTTCTTGGCCAATCTACGTTGGAGCATAGGAAAGAGGTGTCACGGCCTAAGGGACCGCATTGTAGAGAAAGGGGTCCACTTCTTTAGGTTGTGTATACTGAAGGGGAAAAGAGATATGGTGATTGGGATGATTGCATGAGTGAATAGGTTGAGGAATTAATGGGAATTGAGCTGAGAGAGTTATTGTTTGTCCTTGTGGACTCATAGCCCTAGATCAGAGGTGGCATGTTGCAAAAATAACTGGTGCAATAGTGCCTATGGCTAGGAGGAACATCCCATGTCAACAACCAATTGTTGTATATTATTTATAAAAGTCAAGTTTTGTTTATATGTGATTCTATGTTATTTTACTATGTTTATTTATGCATTTAAATGTTGTACATTTAATTAATTGTTGTGAATATATTTTATGAATGTTTAAATGAAGTATGCATGAGTCTACTTGTCATTTTCATATGTAATTTTAACATATGGAAGGAGAGAACAATTATATGTTATCAAAGTTTATTGGTCTAGTGAAATTATGGAAATGGGAGAAATGTTCAATGTCGCTCCATCTCAGTGGGCACAGGGGTGGAAAGGTACGTTACATTTCCATACCTGCAACAAATTATCATGTTGTCAAAAATATCTATATGATGCTAGTTTGAAGGAACTTGGGGATGAAAACCTTGTGGTCGCATGTGGTGGAATAATGGATGATGATATTCTCGTTGTATAAAAATATCAGCCAAATAATGGGTGTAAAGAGACCCTAGATGCAGATGGATATCCTTCCCAAATTACCATCGTGGAAAAATATGAAAAAAAAAATCCATGATAAAGAACTAAATCATTGTTTCTCTAATTTTATGTGGGTAGGTAATTAACATGAAAAAACCCTAGATGTTGTGAATGAAGAATGGAATGGCATGGAATTCAATCAGTGTTCTATAGATAAAAGGGTAGATGTTCATGTGCTCAATTAGGAAACAAATAAATTGCAATCAATCCACCACGGTGATTAATAATGTTTAATACATTATGAGGATTCTCCAAATTTTTATGTTGGAAATGAAGACAGTCTTATTTGTATGGACGATTTGGTTCACAAAACCCAAATAGAGAAGAAGGTGATTTGAAATCCAGAAAAAAAAATGCCAACTAGGGAGAAAAGTAAAATGATATGGAAAACACACCTTGGGTGTCACAGAAAGTCAATCAACTATAAATATTGATGACAATCGTGTTGGTGACAACATTGAGTAAATGAAAATGAAGAAGCATCCTAAATTCAAAGAAACATGTTTGCTTTCCCTAGATTCTATAAATGGCAAGACCATTAACTCGCCATTTGAGTAGAGTAATAATAGATCCTATGCTTTGTGTTTTGAGGGATCCCCTAGTTATGATTATTATGATAAAGAGGAACATAAGTTTTTTCTTGTGACCATACTATGCCATGAACCTAAGGGTTTTCTCTCCTTGATTGTGGTCATTCATCCTGATCTAGACAATGGAAGTGAAGAAGAGGATTGGTGTGAATGTGGCATGTTCTCTAGAAATGATGTAGCTTGTAGCTAGAACCCCACGGTTAGTCCAAATAATGATTTATATGTATATATAGGATTAGAAAAACCTCATGAAGAAGGAATCCATATATTTGAATTGGTGGATAAAGAAACCAGTGACTCACATCCTGGAGAAAGAAATCATAGATCCTATTGTGTGTGTTCTAATTTCCATCCTATATATGATTGTTGGGAAGAAGAAACATAGATGTTCTCTCCTAAATTCGATGATTTATAAGTTTTTCAAATAATATACCCTGGAGATCAACCATTTGTACGATTGGAATTACACCAAGTCATGGAGAAAAAATTTCTTGTAGAATACATTGAAAGAGGATGTGAATGTCATAAATTTGTAGGATTCGAGCAGCCAAGAGAACCATTTGTATATATCTTGGATTTTGTAGATGATGAGCAAGTATTTTGCATCATGATCAAAAGTTCTCAAATCCCATTTTTTATGTTTTAATAACACTAAAAAGTATGATATCGATGGTAGTTGTGGTAAGAATGATCCTGGAACCAATTACATGGTACGATGTAAAGATATGATATTCCACGGCCATGATTACATGCGCACACTATGCCCCTCATCCTTTGATAATATGGATGTAGTTGATGGTTTTCCCTACAATCAAAAGAATGGATCTCTTTGAAATATGGCTCACAAACTATCCCTAATTGTCATAGTGAAAATTGTATAGTATCAAAAAATGTAGGGTTCTTGGTCCAGCATGGTGGAAAACCTCACTTTGTGGGTCGTGTAGCTATGAGTAAGTCATTTTTTTATCTTATCATATTGAAAAAAGAGTGACCACACCAATTTTAGGTTCAAAGAATAGCTTCCCTATTGAAAGTTTAAGTGAGATGGATAATAATTATACACTACTTCATGGAATTCAATTTGAACAAATCAACTCTAGGATGAATTTTCAGTTAATCATTTTCAATGCCAAGAGAACAGCCTATCACCCATATAGTTCGACTAAGAAACTTGAAAGTATCATGGTAATAATAAGACAAGATAATTTTGAGACACGGCCCATCATTCAATCCATTTTCAAGGATCATGTGCAACATGATCCGAAGACCAAGATATCTACTTTTGAGATTGTGCTATACATTATGTATGGTAGTGGAAGATTATTAGAAGCACTATATTGGGTGAGGCGATAACCATTGATGGAAAGAATAGACCTACCACATTTGTGGAGGATATCTTGGTTAAATATGATGGGACTGTCAGGAACTCACTTGGTGATGTTATTCAATTTCTATATGGTGAAGATGGTATGGATGTTGTTTGGATTGGGTGATAAAAGCTTGATTTTCTAAAGATGAAAATAAGTAGTTTGAATTTTTTTGTAAATGTGAGCTTGATCAAGGAAATTGGAATCTTAGTTATATGTTACGAACAATACAAGAGTTCCATAAGGTATTTAATATAGAAGTATAGAAAATGGATTCAAACCTATATAATCTAATGTATGTAGATTTATCCTTATAGATACAAGTTCCTTTTCCTTTAATAAAATCTAGAGATTCCTATAAAACTCTTGTCAGTGGTATTCCAATGAGGATGTATTGAAAATCTCTGACAAATTTATCTTGAACTAGAAAAAATGGAAGGGTTCTTTGTGTTTCCACAATACATGATACCACAATTGAGCAGGGTCATTTTCAACATCAACATTAACCCTTGCGAGTAATCCTTAAAATGCATTACAATAGGCAATGAAAACTATTAAATAGGAGGTCATGAAAAACATCTTTTTCTGCATATAGTTGGAGAGTTGATAATATATCTCATTTGAGATAACCTCGGCCCAGTCAAATATCACTTTATTTTGAAAGGATAAATATAGCACATATAAAATATACCTTGGGATATGAGATGTGGGTTCTCGTCTTATGAGTCATAGGAAAATCCTAGAGAAATCATGATATGGCTCTAAAAGTAAGTTAATATCAACTTGAGTAGTATCTGGCATTGTAGCAGACGACACCAAGAAATCCTTTAACAAATTTGCACCACCACCATGTGAGTCTAGAAAGGAATCATCTTTCAAAAGTCAGAAGACTTTTTTGGGGGTAGGTAGTCGAAGCATCCTTCTAAATATATTTGGAGTGAGGAGAACAAGGTTCTTTCCTTCTACAAGAACTGGAATCAACCTACGCTTTGAGTTAAATTTGCTTTCACACAAAGAAACTATTTCCCTAAAGTCAAAAGCTTCATGCATGCAACTAGCCTTTACCAAACCAGTTGTCTAGATTTTACAAGCAGACTTTTTCTCTTGAGAAAGGCTTGATTACCACTGATATGCAGTAGACCAATGGAAATCCTTGTTCTAATGAGAAAGAGAGTTAACGGTGTCTCCACATAATGGTTCCTTTCTTATTCTAATTTCCATATTTCCCACTTCTTTTGATATGCTTTGATATATGTGAAGATTATCAATATGGGTTATGGATCTTAGATTGTTTAAAGACCTAATTCATAAATAATTCTTAACGAGATATCCTTTCAGTATGTACAATTTGTTTAGGAACACACATGAATTATAAATAGAAATTATCCTTGATAATAAAGTGCTCCATAGAAATCAGGATAATTAATCCTCCTTTAGCGTTGACAACCGTATTTTTCCTTGAGAGTCGGAACCTTATAAATGAACCATAATTTCCTCGAGAATGATGATTGTTGTCCAGTGCCAAAATACACTAAGTATAGGAATCTTGTTGTATGAAGGGGATGTCAATATTAAGTCTTGTGGAGATAAATTCATGTGGAGGTGGGGATTGATGTAAAGTTCTTTGCATGAGAAATGACTAGAAATTGACTAAGTAGAGGACATAAGTATTGAGATGTACAAGTAATACGGAGAAAAAATGACGCAGGGGTGGAAAAAATTGAAAAGTGACTAAGTAAGGAGTATTGTGGAAGAGAGTGTGAGATGTTTAGAAAAATCAACCTAAGTGTTGGGGCAAAATGGGGGTTACGAAAGTGAAAAGTGCAAAGTAAGGATCACGAAAATGTGGAGGAAAGGTATGTATTGAGTTCTCCACATGAGGAAAAGTCAAAAATAATATAAGTGTTAACTCATGCGGAAGTATGAGTATACAGAGGGCGGAGCATGTGGAGTGCGGGGAAAATACTCCACGAAAGGAATCTCTGCATGGCGGAAAAAATACTAGTGTAGAGAACACATGATTTGTTCCGATAAGTAATATGGGACAATGAGACTTATATAAGGCATGGGATACTATAGATTGGGATAAAAAAATAAGGTTCTCCCACCTAGTGATACTTAGCATAATATGAAAGTTTATGACACAAAAATGGATCAACATATCAGCTCCAATTGTGGGACAGGGACTCACTACAACTTGCTAAGAACCCAGAAGGCCTCATCCATTGGACATGGAGTCGAAGAAATTCATTTTCATATAATGATTATAGACATTGCATGTATAAAGTGGACTATGATACAAAGGTCACTTAGAAATACTAATATGATCAAGCAAATAAATGCTTCAAATGTTTCCCATTCATGGGAAGTTTCAAAAGTTGATCGTCCATTCATTTTATCAGATATGAATTAAAACCATAGATATTTTCAATTTGATAGGGGCCAATCCACAAAGCATCAAACTTAGAGTGAAGAGATGGTTTTTATTTTTCCTTATTTTAACAGTAAAACAAATTTATCTTTGTGAAAGTCCTTGTTGGTAGCACTTTGATCAAAATATTTCTTCATTGCCTCTTTTTTTTTCTAAATATTCAACAATAGTGTTTGTTCCCTTTGCTCCTCCATTTGCCTTAACTAATAAAATTGATCTTTCATAGGTGTAGTTCCTTTTTCATATTCAAATCAAGTAGCAATATCCAGTGAATTCAATTCCATATGCACTGGTAACCTAGCATTATTTCCATAGACTAAAGAAAGGGGACATTGTCTAGTACTGCTTTTTGGAATTATTATGCTTTCCCATAAAGCATTAACAAGATTTTTATGTTGATCTCTCTAATTTGCAGCTATTGTCTTCTTAATAATTTGTATAAGAGATTTATTGGTTGATTCATTCAATCCATTTCCTTATGGATAATAATTTGATGATTGTCGCATTATTATGCCAAAATTACCACAGAAGTTAGTAAACATGGAGATAATGAACATGGAACCATTATGAATAATCAACTTCTTTGGAACACCAAACCTTGATAAAACGTTTTCTTGCAAAAAATAAATAAGTTGTTTAGTGTTATCTTCCTTTAATGTTATTTCTTCATGCCACTTTGTGAAATAGTCAGTTGTTGTCAATATATAAGAGTGTCATTTGTTGATGCGGTTGTTATTTTATTAAAGTTTGTATTTAAAGGAAAAGAGATTGATCTGATAGAGTTGCGGATCTGGAGAAATTTTCAAGCTAGGGTTTAACAGTCGCAGTCTCAGCAACGACCAACATGGTCACCAAAGGGGGAGGTAATGAAACCCCCTCATACAAGAAGGTAGTGTTGGATAGAGGAAAAGTCCCATGAGGCGGCAGTTTCAAATAACCTCAGACAAACACCTCGGGATCAGGATCGGAAAATAATCAAGAGGGAAACCAAGGAAAAAGTGATCGCGTGGGGGAAGGAACCAAAGAAGCCAAGAACGATGTGCAAGAAATAGTGAACCCCAGTAGGGTAGATGGGCGCAACCTGTCTAAACCTAAAACATCACTGATACCCAAGGTTATACTAGAAGACACCCAAATGCAACTCTTCTAGGATCAGATGAAGACACGTGCATTGATCTGTAAGTTCATGGGTCTGTGGCCCACAGAAAAAACGTTGCGTAACTGGATAAAATACCATTGGAAGCCAAGTGGAGAAGTGGAACTCCACCTGGGCTTGAAAGGATTCTTTACAGTGTTCTTTATGAACCTGGAGGACAGGGATAAAATCTTTGAGGGGGGGACATATTTCCATGCCTCAACGGGGCTGTACATTTGTCCATGGAAGGAAAACTTCTCCCCGGAGAAAGAAACCTTTAAAAAATTTCCCAGTCTGGCTAAGACTTTACTCCTTACTGCTAAACTATTGGCTACCATCCACCTTCGAAGACATAGGTAACAATATCATAAAATATGTCAAGACATCGGAAGCTACTCTAAAAGACAGATATACACCCTACGCAAGGATCTGCATAGAGATGGATGTTTCAGGGGCCCTGCCAGAAGCCATAAGACTGGAGTTTAGGGATGAGGAATGTATACAAAGAATATGCTATGAGTAGATCATGTTTCTATGTAGAATATTCCATGAACATGGACACCTACTAAGAGAATTCCCTCTTAACAAAAAACAAGAATCGAAAAACACCAAGCTACAGCACGATGAGAACGATTTTGTGAAGCCAAATCACAAAAGTAGAGGAAACAAGAGACAAGGAAAGGCCCCAACAGGAAGCAACCTAGAATCCAGTCTTAGAATAGAAGGAAGGTGCAGGCCCAACCAAGGAGAAGAAGGAGGGAAGGAAAAGAAAAAATATAAGGAAGCAAGTGAACACGCAACTCAGGAGAATATAGAAAATACAAGAAACAAAGGAGAATAGGGAGGTAGTGCAAGTCCTAGAGAAGGAGGAAATGAAGATACCAACACCCCAATGCAGGAAGCAGATAGAGATTCAAAGATGACTCCAAGTGAGGTAGGAATAGAGGACCCAGATATCAGAGACATTGTGGAAAGGGAAGGAATAGATCTACCGGATATACTGGAGAAATGGAAAAGGCGGGGAGTAGACAAAGTGTCAGTGGAGCAACTCAATCGCATTCAATATCTCTTCCTCCTAAGGGATGAAGAGAAATCCAGAGGGATCAAGCGCATGCATGGAAAGATAAGACACTTGGGAATCAAAACAAACGATGGACGGACACAACACTCACCCAAGCAGGCAAGGAGGAAGAAAGAAAGAAAATCAAATAGTGTATCCCTACAAGAACTAGGAGCCTTGTTGATAAACTTGGGTAAGATTAAAAATATCTT
>ML779067.1:36575-60008 GCA_009831015.1 Picea engelmannii | reverse complement strand
TCCACTATGATACTCATGGCATTGATGTCAACGTCTTTGAATTTCTCCATAGCTGCAACGTTCTGCGGTTCCTTCTCTTCTCCTTCTTTAAACTCTGGCTTCACGATCTTTCCTTTCACAATATCCAACACTTTATTCTTAGAAAGGATGAGGTCAATCCTTGTCTTCCATGCTCTGAAGTTAGAGGCTCCGTCTAGCTTGTTCTCAGACTTCATAGAGTTCATCATGGCTTGCTTGATTTGGTCAAACCCTAGATTTGACCAGAAATCCAAACTTCACGTCTTGGCCTACTGAGAGTACCAGGAGATGCGCTGGGCTAGGGCGCACTGATCTATCCAGAGATTAGGTCAATCTCGTCACTTAAGGTGCCTCGACAAGAGGTTTAGGGTTTTTGCAACTGCTTCTACTGGTAACCCTAGCTGCAGTGCTTTTGGAAGCTGCTCCTGCTAGTAACCCTAGCGGCAGTTCCTCAACGAGCTCAATATCTAGCGGCTATGTTTCCTTCCAGCGTTTTAGGCTGACTGAAGGGGTGTGGGCCCATAACCTGTTAGAATATAGAAGATGGTGTGCTCTTTTTACCATTGACGATACCCTTGTCACCCAACCACAGGCCGAAGCCTCCCTCCGAGCACCTTAACCTTGATCTGAGAATTCCTCCGGAAGAAAACGCTAGGCTAGATAGCCAAATAAGGAGTAGCGCATAAATCCCCAAGGATAGCGCATCACAAAAAGCTGATCAGATAGTCCAAACCCTAGCCAAGAGATATTTAAGCCAACACTAAAACTAGTTGTTGTTGCAGCTGCACCTACAACCCTCCTCCAAACCTGTGCACCAACTACAACTGCAGTGAGCACCAACTGGGAAAACTGCAGTCCTGAGATGTGACAAATGAGAACTGGCGCCCTATATTAATACTAGTTCTTCCAGATTTGTTGGGGCCGACTACTCCTGGATAGTGTTTGTTCAATATATTATTATTATTTCTGGCCGACTTCTTCTCTTGGAGGATAATAGCCTAATATAAATTATCTTCTTGAGCCGACAAGGCTTCTAGGGTTATTAGTCAATTCATTAGGGTTTCTCTTGCTTCCCGAAGTCTTCTATTCTCGTCAGGTTCACATGTGGGGGTAAATACCTCCCGCAGCTACCATAATATTAACAAGCGTACCATCGCAATGCAGCAACTTATTTTTATACTTAATTTATTTTCTTCATATAGCATAGTTGATTTAGAACATGATTATGCTACTTCCAAGTATTTCCCTTCCATGATTTCTCTAGGAAATGTAGATACAAAAGAACACTTCTGGAGAGAAAATATGAGTACAACTAGCAACCTTCCCTAATGGTGTAAAGGATATCGTAAAAATGGCAGTGTTAAAATGTGATATGTATTATGTGGATTTGAATTCCACTGAGTTATGTCAACCAAAGACATTTTGTGTCCACAACCACATTTTAATGCATAAAGGAGTCTCTCTTCCCTTTGTCCTTCCTCCTCATCCTCCACCTTGCGAGAGAGATCGCTTTGCAATTTACCATGTATTTACTACTCCCTCTCTCATTTTTAGGAAGATTTTAGTCTCTATTTCCTATATGTAATTGTGAAAGGCAAAAAAATATTACAAACTTTAACCATTTGATCGAGACAATAGACTCTAGTTAGACATTGATTTCTTTTAACATAATACTCATTTATTTACATTGTTAGGTGGGTAGCATTGGGTAATTCCAATTGGTTGTATTTTATCACTTAATGTAATCATGTAGACCTTGTTATCACACAAACCATTACTTCTTGGGATAAAGTCCTAAAGCTCAAGTGAGTGTTATAGCCCTACTCATGTATACATACCATTGGCCCTAATACTTGCATAATTTGCCAAATCACTGCTGAGGAAATCTATTTAAAAAACCAATTTTCAAAGCATGTATGTGCCTTGTTGCATTATTGCCCGCATACATATTCTTTATGCATGGAAGACAGCACGTGTACATATGCTTGATGCACTCTAAACAGCCCGTGTATACCTCCAAAATTTGCAAAAAATAAAAAAATTTAAGGAATTCGGTGGAATTTATGGGCTATTGGAGGTTTCCCAACCAATTCACCTTCTATAGCCCGTCCCCCAACCGAATAACCATCATTTTTTCATATAAAAGGAGGTCTTGGGTCTCATTCCACAACCAAGCATTCGAACGGTGAAACTCTGTCCAATTTCCCTTCCTTTCCTTGTCCAAGCATCTGCAACCTTTTGTGAGTTATTGCCTCAGCATTCCCTCTCCAACCCCTTTTCTTCCATACAATCCATTACCTTCCCTTAAGGTGATTAGTAGATTGTGAGAAGAGGCTTATTGAAGGTGCACTTGAAGCATTGTTAAGAGGATCATGGACCAAGTTCGCAGAGCGTCGGCCTGCAAGGATTGTAAGCTTCAATCTTTGATTAATGAATAAAAGAATCTTTTTTCTCTGTCCCAAATGATGATGTTTTATGTCTTTTCTTTGATTTATACATAACAATTGATATATAACCCTAATTTATGAATAGAAATAGCATGCGTGTAGCCTTGTTTGCCTAGTTTTGGATGCAGATCAGTTTTGGGAGGAGACTTGCAGCCTTGGGAGCTACAGAGCTTGAGAAGATCATCACCAAACGTTGGATAAAAGGTACAGTTATTGATCTTCTATTCCATTGCTTCATGTTCATCTATTTTGGTATGTTTGGGGTAGTGTAGAAACTAGATTGACATTTAGGAAGTCATTTTCTCTATCTATACTTTAAACCATGGTATAGTTATAGGGGGATTTTCCCACTAGTAGAATTGGTGGCTCCACTAGAGAGTCTCTCTAGGGTTTTAAGGGAGGTTTGTTGGGTTGTTGATTGGATTCTTGTTTTCATTTTGAGTTTCAGTCAAGTTTACTGAGTCTTTTAAGGGTTTCTGGTCACCTACGAGGTGCATACCAGCTTTTCCTGCCCTGTTAGTCTGTCTTGTCTTTTTATTTTTGAAAAGTCTCAGAGGTGTACACACCTTGTTTTGGGTCAGCCCGCATACACATGTTATGCACAGTAGACAGCATGCATACATACGTAGGTTGTTGATGCAACAGCCCGTGTCTTTGTTTCTTGAAAGATTTTTTTAACAAAGAGAGAGTTTGTTTCTTTCCTGATAGAAGTTCAGACTTCTTAGGACTTTCTTGAACTAGTCAGAGTCTTTGTCTTTGGCCATAGCTTCGGTTAAAGTTTCAGTTAACTTGTTCCTTAGTTTTCTTTTGTTTGCCCTAAAAGGTTTAGATCGAGCTGTCAAGTTTTAAATCCTCCTTTTGGTTTCTTAATTGGATCCCTACAATCTGCAGTTGACTTAGGATCTTTATCAATCTTGTTTTCAGTTTTCTCTTTGTTCCTGTTTCTTGCTTTGAAAAACGAAAAAAGATTTTACTTCAGTTTTTCTTGTTAAAGCGATTTGAAATATAAAATAAAAAGAATTTATTTTCTTGCATTTAGTTTGGTAAAGTAGTCAAGGTTGTTTGCAAAAGAAAAAGAGTCTTGGTTTCAAAGTTCTTTTCGATTTCATGAAATACAAGTAGTTTTGCTTATTCAAACGAAAGCAAGTTTCAGGATTTCTTCATTTACAAGATCTTGAAATATTGATTAGAAAAGTTGAATTTTACAAAGAGTTTTTACAAGCTTTGTTTTAATTTAGAAGTATCTTTTGCTTTCAAATGCTTTAAAGTTATCTTCATTTTCGTCTCTTCATAACACCATCAATTGCACTATTTCACCATTTGTGTAAATCAAGCCTTAAAATTAAATGCTTATCTTAAAAAATACTAGACTTTCTGTTTGTAGGGTTCACTGACTAGTTTAAGGTTTTAGGGCCTTGAATTAGTTGTGAAGAGGAAACTCTTCAAGGTCATTTTAAAACAAATATTGGAGTCTGAAATAGGGAGTGTTTTAAGTCCAACGTTGTAAGAGTTAGTCGGGACCCCCCTCTAACACAGAGGATAAACAAGTCACATGATGAAAGGCAGAGGATATAACCCCTCCAAAGTTGGACTAAACATAGTGGGGATTGTATATTGAGGGTATTTATCGGGAACAATACCGATCACATTTTCCTACAGAGCTTTGTGGACCTTGAATTCATTTGAGATCTTCAATTTTATTCCAGACCAATTGTTTTCGACACCCTTGAAGGGATTCGGACTTGTTATCCTACTCATTACAATCTGTCTAATTGTCGATTGTACCCGCCTGGTGACTGATTGCGAGCTGACAAATTAGTTTCCTTTATTTTATGGACTTTCATAGGTGATTGCGGGGGTATACCACGGTACCTAGGGCGGACGTCGGATCGTGCTTCACAGAGTATACCCGGAGGGTGCTTCCGTGTTCGAGTTTCACTTGCATCGGTTAATTGCTCTAGTGTCGATTGGCGTAACTGTCCTTCCCACTAGTTAGTTGTTTTCTTGATTTGCCTTTAGGAACTTTTAGTGTGTGCTCTGTGATCCCTAGTCTTCCATAGTGAGTTAGTCAGTCATTGCTTTGGGTCTCTGACCTAAGGTGGTAAACCGCCCACTCTGTCGGTCGTGAGGACTTTTCGATCTTCCGCTTAGAAACGTAGAGCCGCCTCTTTATAGGCGTTGTTTTTATACCACTTGTTCGCCTGAATTAATGTGTGAGACTTTTACGGACTTGAACGATCCCGCAAGGAGAGAACATGTGCATAAGATCTTCATGGCTAAAATTCCTGATGATACCAACCAAGGAACCCCTTCGCACGGGAATTCGTGTGCTTTTCCTTTCTTAGGAAACGTTGGTGTCCCTTTGATGGCCACTTTGTACATTCCTGGGTTGAATGTGGGACTACCGGTTTGGTTGGGTACCATTCCAAATGTCTTGAATTCTCTTGACGCTTCTCAATTAAGAACCTTATGTCATGGGCATCATGTTGATGTTCCTTCGTCAACAAAGTCTTCTCCTCCTCCTTCTGCCTTCTCTAGTGAAAGTATAGATACTAGTAATCGGAAGTCTAAACAAAAAGAGGAAGAATAGGAATAAGAAATCACCAACCTTTGCGAGTCATGTTGGAGATAGGTCGTCAACCTCTGCAAGTCATGTTGAGGACCAACACCCAACCTTTGCAAGTCATGTTGGGGGCATGAACCTAGTCCCTCCAAGTCATACTCGAGTTCAACAACCAACCTCTGCTTGTCATGTCGGAGAGTTGTCAACAACCTATGTGAGTCATGTTGGGAGCAAGCACCCAGCCTCTGTAAGTCATGCTGGGGAAAAAGGCCCAGTCACTGATAATCATACTGGTAATAGTTCTGTAGCCTCTGCGAGTCATGTTATTGACCAATCACCAACCTCTGCAAGTCATGTTGGAGATGTGCAACCAGCTATTGCTAGTCATGATGGGGGCATTGATTATGTTGAGAAAACTAGCCAGATAGGATGTAAGCCTAAGTTCCCTTGTAAGCTTTGCAAGGGTGATCACCTTACTCATCTATGCCCTGGCATTCTAGAGGCACGAAGATTGTGGTCCCTATCTGCAATCTCTTCTAATTCTGAGTCTTCAGAGGTTTCCTCACAGTGTATTCATCTAGTAGTTGAGAAAGTGGTCATGTCGATGCAATCTTCCGCTGATCCCACTCCTCTTTTGGGGGGTGATACACCTTCAAACCATGTGGTCTTGCAACCTATTCAACTAGTGTTTGATGAAGTGGTCGTGCCGATGCAATCTTTGGTTGATCCCACTCTTCTCTTGGAGAGTGTCGAGTCTACCAAAGCGGCCATGTTGATGCAATCTTTGGCTGATCCCACTCTTATCTTAGGGAGTGATGTGTCTACCGACCATGTTTATAGCATTTCTAGTTCAGTACTTTCAAAACAAGGAGGAATTCCGCTCACTTCGAGCACACCCCCTCCAAGTCCTAGGATGGTTTCCTTTGATTGGAATGACCTTGTTGAGCCTCGTTTTCCTTCTGCTGCACCCTTTCAAATAAGGGTTGAAGTTAATTCAAAAAACATTTACTGATGTATTGTAGATGAAGGATCATCCGCAAGTATTTTATCCTCCTCGTCTTGGCAAGCTTTGGGTTCTCCTAAGCTTGTGACTACTTCGCATGAGTTGTTGGCTTTTAACAAACGTCCTAGTGAATATTTGGGGATTCTTCCTCAGTTGCATATCTCATTAGGTGGGAATGATTGTCCTTGTCGATGTTATAGTGATGCAAGGCTCGTTAGATTTCAATATGTTTCTCGGGCGTGATTATGTATATGCTATGAACGTTGTGGTGTCTACGCTCTTATGGGTGATGCATTTCCCTCATAATGGAAACATTGTCACTATCGACCAGCTGGCATCTGATAATCACCATCCTAATTCAATGTTAATTCAGACTACCCATTTATATGTTCCTAGTATTCATATAGACTCTACCCTGCCACAGGTAAATTATGTGGCGTCTTATCCTCGATGTTCAAAATCTCCTGAGAAAGAACTTGTTCACTCATGTTTTCCCTCTTGAGACTTCGTCTCAGCGATTGATCCATTGGTTTATCCAATGGGGGAATTGGAGCCCTTGCTTCCCCCTCTTGGTCTAAGTGATCTTGAGTCTCCTTTTGAGTCTGATCTCACTGTTTGTATATCCTCAAGTCATTGTTCTTGTGATTCTTCGTTGATAGACTATGTCGGTCCTAGCCAAAACCTCCATCGTCATATGGAATATGGTCAGTTTACTTCACCCTTTGGGATTGTCGACCTTCCTCATTTGCATGATTTCTCAGATTTTGAATTGTCTTCAGATGATGCTATCCTTGAAGCCATGACTACGGTTTCTATACCATGGGAAGACTTACACTGTGGTTTGTGTTTTCTTCCCTTTGGGGAGACTTTCCAGGTTGACTATCGAAGAGACTCTTGGTCAGAGCCTAGCAACACACTCTACCTGAACTACTACCACACATGAGTCATAAGGTTGTGCAGTACTACCTGAACTCTACCTGAACTACTACCACACACATATTGTATAGTCCAGGTTTGTTGTTTTCAAGTTTTGTATTCAGTAGCACCTCTTATTTTTCCGAAGTTTCTATCTGTATCGAATTTATAAACTTCTGGATGAGTGTTATTGGCCTTATATAGAGGATCTTGGAGACATTTTTTTGACATTTGTTCATCATATCAATCTGTTCTGACAGGTATTGACCTTGAAACTGGCATATAGGTTAGATTTTTCCCTACTTGCATTTTTGCATTATTTGTTTCTTGTTTCATTTAACCTTAGGATCAACCCCACTGAAATACGACACAGAGCCTTCTCTACTTCTTTAGAAGTTTCATAATTAGGTGGTAGAGCCTACGTCTACATGGATTCCCTAGGTAAATCATTTGATGCATTTTGGCATCCATGTTGTCAGTTTTGACTATAGGCTTGGGAGTCCTTGTTAGTCCTGTCATGATTACATATTGAAGCCTCATTCTTCTTGTTAATCATCATTCTTGGCCTTACCCTCGAGACTCCCTAATGAGAACGCTTTGTTGTCTTTCAAGATCGCTTTACAATTCGAAAGAAACATCCAACGAGACTGTATTTATTCTTTTCGATCCCGTCTAGATTACTTGAGAAAAGTAGCCCCCTGGAGTCTTATTTAAGCCATTTTCAGATTCTCTAAAAATGAAAAGATTGTCGAGCAATCTTGTTGCCCTTCACGCTTGCCAAACTCAAATTTGAAGGCACATCTGTCCGACGGTAGTTTGCCCCTTTTTCAATCTGGATGGCTAATTTTACGAATAAAGGTATTCTCTAGGAACTTTGGTTTGCTAGAAGAGTATTCTCGGGCGTAAGTTTAACCCTTTTTCGAGCCTGAGGGACTAAATCTTCGAAAAATGAACATTCTCCTAGGTTTTGGTTTATCACCTTTTTCGGGCCTTGGAGATTACTTACGAAAAAGGAACCCCCCCAGAGTCCATATTTAATCTCTTTTCAAACTCCTTAAAATTGAAAAGATCGTCGAGTGACCTTGTTCCTTCACTCTCGTTAAATTGATCCAGATGAACATCTACTTGGCATGAGTTTAACACTTTTCCGGCCAGTAGATTATAGCGGAAAAAGGTATGCCTTGGGAGATTCGTCTCGCTGGGAGAGTTCTCCTCAGTTACTTTTATACTTTTTTGGGCTAAGGACACTAAACTCATAAAAAGGTTTTGAATCCATAGTTAAGCTCTTTTCAGACTCCTTAAAATTGAAAAGATGGTCGAGTGATCTTGTCTTTGTCACACTCGTTAAATTGGTTTTGAAAATACGTCTTTTTGGTGCCTGTTTAACCCTTTTTTGAACCGATTAACTCCGAAAAAAGTACTCCATGGAGTCTTCTTTTGCGTTTTTTCAGACTCTCTAAACGTGAAAAAACTATCGATCTTACATTCTCTGGGCTCGTAAAAATTTACATAAAAAGGGTCTTACTGTGTCATGCTTAATCATATTGCGGGTCTCTTAACCGCATTGGGGGTAAAAAAAATCTCGAGTGTCTTTATCTTGCACGTCTCCTTTCCATGAGCATTAGTATGGTCCATGCGCTTGGAACCAGTTTGTTTGTCGTGACGTTCATTCCTCCTTTGTAACATAGCATTCTTTTATGCTTTTTCAAGCTCTTTAAAAATTGAAAATGACAAAAAAATCAAATATTTCAAAAAGAGGGGACGAGAAATATAAAAAAAAAAATCGGCAACAAAGATAGTCACCCTTGGACAAAGCACATCCTTTTGTTTGTTCATCAAGCATTGGGATCTAGTATGACCATAGGAAGTTGTTCTCGCTACATAGAGTTGTGTCCTCCTTCGTTTGGTTACTCTTCCAAACATATGGAGAGTTTGTGTTGCCTCCTGCATCACAAACTTATGTCAATGTCATGCTGCCTGAGTCTGATCATCTTTAGTGATTTTGTCAAAGGGAAGTTTTACCCAACCTGAGTCAGCCTTTCTGCAGTTTGTCTCTTGAATTTCATGAGTCGACCATCTCGAGAGTCCAGTGAAGTCCAAATTTGAAATCGACGAAGTTATCTTCCTGATCATCGAGATCCTCCAGTGTTTTCCCAACGGATTGTCGAAGACCTCAGAGTAGTGAGTCTTACGCTCCCATTGTACTCCTACCTGAGTTTTGAAGATCTTGAAGTTGTTGCTCGAGCTATGAAGACTTCGTCTCCAGCCACAGGTGTCACTAACTTCGTGAAGATACATATTGTACTACTATATCTTCCACTGATTTTGAGATGTAGATCTGATGTATATTGCTCATGGATACACTTTATATAGTTATATGACATGGATCTTCAGTGTATTTGATTTATTTCATCCCAAGCATGGGTATGCCCGCCTCGAAGAAACAATTGTTGTTTTGCAGATGGCACCTCTCGAACTTTGGGCCCGAGCTCACTCGATTTCGTGCATTTTCATTGGTGAAGATATTGTAATGTATTTCATCCATCAATTGCTCTTTTGACTTCATACATTAGGGGGGATATGTTATATCCCTAAAATTCCCTACTCATGCATACATGGCATTGGCCCTCCTACTTGCATAATTTTCCAAATCATTGTTGAGAAACTCTATTTAAAAAACTAATTTTTAGAGAATGTATGTGCCATGTTGCACTACTTTCCGTGTACATATGTTTGTTGCATGCTAGACAGCCTGCGTACATACACTTATTGCACACTAAACAGCCCGCGTACATACACTTAATGCACACTAAACAAACCGCGTATATCTCCAAAAGTTGAAAAATTAAAAAGTTGTAAAGAATTCAGTGGAATTTACAGTTATTGGAGGTTTCCCAACCAATTCACCTACTATAGTCTATCTCCAACCGAATAACCATCATTTTGTCATATAAAAGGAGGTATTGGGGTCTCATTCCACAACCAAGCATTAGAATGGTGAAACTCTGCCCAATTTCCCTTCCTTTCCTTGCCCAACCATTTACAACCTTTTGTGAGTTATTGCCTCAACATTCCCTCTCCAACCCCTTTTCTTCGATACAATCCATTCCCTTCCCTTGAGGTGATTAGTAGATTGTGAGAAGAGGCTTATTGAAGGTGCACTTGGAACATTGTTAAGAAGAGCTCGGACCAAGTTCACGGAGCATCAGTCAACAAGGATTGTAAGCTTCAATCTTTGATTAATGAATAAAAGAATCTATTTTTCATGTCCCAAATGATGATGTTTTGTGTCTTTTTTTTTATTTATACATAATAATTGATATCTAACCCTAATTTATGAATAGAAATAGCATGATTGTAGCCTTGTTTGCCTAGTTTTGGATGCAAGTCGGATTTGGGAGGAGACTTGCAGCCTTGGGAGCTATAGAGCTTGAGGAGATCATCACCAAACGTTGGATAAAAAGTACGGTAACTGATCTTCTATTCCACTACTTTATGTTCATCTATTTTGGTATGTTTGGGGTAGTGTAGAAACTAGATTGACTTTTAGGGAGTCATTTGCTATGTCTATACTTTAAACCCCGGTATAGTTATAGGGGGATTTTCCCGCTAGCAATGAGACAAACTCATACGTCTTCGGATAAAGTCCTAAAGCTCAAGTGAGGCTTTTGTGTAACTAACAAGGGGCCACTATCACCTCACCAACCCTCTTCTACACTTTAGGTCGGCTCTCCTCTAGCTCAAGGGGGAATTCCCTAAAGATAGGATTGCAAGGATTTTAGGCAATGAGTTCAAAGGTGATATGAAGAGTAAATCCAGCAAAAAAAAAAAATTGAAAGGATTAAGATAATCAAGTTGACAAAAGGAAAGGAGACTAATGTCTTTCCATTGGGCATATGGGGTCAACTAAGGCTCCTCTTTTAGAAGTTACAAGTGAAACTAAGATGATAGTTAGGGTTGACCACTTCAAACCCTACCAAATCTTCCTAGTAGCCCAACAAGATTCAATATGATCAAGGGGAAGAAGATCCTCCAATAGTAATCCTCCAACAGTCTTGAGAAGGTACCTGCCAAGAATAGAGGAAGAAGGTGCACCACCAACACTATAGAAGTAATGCCACATTTGCAACCATTCAAAATAAAACACCGCAAGGATTTAAAGAGACCACCTACTCAGCAAATCACACACAAGACCATTGATCCATGAACATCAATCATTTGCAAAGCATCCACTAGACAAAATATTCAAGAAAGCACTCTAGCTAGCCATCCATAACATAAGAGAAATAAACAAATAATTCCGAATAGATTTTCAATTAAGCTACAAGGGATTTTTCCCCCAATCCAACCATGAGTACAAATTAGGAAGGGCATCTCCTTGTATAGAGTGATACTCATCTTCCTTTATAGTAAAATAATTATATCTCATGTGAGATCCTTAATTCTAGCCTATGGAGGAGTAAAACACACTTTCCTCCTGTAATATCCCCAAGGGTGAGCCCCAGTTGTATTTATGAATTGTAAACATGTTTTGTAGGCTGGTAAGCCGAGCAATTATAAAATGGCAAGCTTATGTGTTATCAGGCCGGAGAGCCTAGGTGTTAAAGGCCAGGAGCTTGTTTTTGTACATGTAACTATTCATATCAGTAATATAAAAACACCATTGCGTGTAGACCAACCACGAAGAAAGAGTGATGGGGGACTAGGCTTCCACTACATAGGGTAAGGGAGAGGGGGCTGAGAGGTTGGAAAGAGGGGTTAAGCCTAAGGGCTTAAGTCCAAGGGAATAATAATTTTTTATTATTATTCCAAAATCTGTGTAAAATGATATGTTTTTATCCTAAGTTCCTAGGGAAGGACAAGTGACTTCCAAAGGGAAAGGAATGTGTTTCATGAGCGACAAGTGTCTACTTAGGCACATGCAATTTAAGCTGGAAAGTCATCTTGTTGGGGGGTTTGCTTCCCATTCTTCCATCCTCGCCTAACTCATTTAACCTCTGTCGTTGACCTCTGCATCTTCACGCACCTCTGAAACCGCTAACTGGGAAGTCGATCTGTGTTTCCTGTGAAGCCCAATATATCTGCACTTGCTAAAACTGAACCGTACCCTGCCTTACCGAATTTTTGGTTGTTGCCATTCCCTAAGCTTTATTGAACCTTTGTTGTTGTCCTCACCTTGTTGGAACTGATTTGAAAATTGGTTGAAGAGGTGGATTGTCAGGCTCGTTGTTGAAGAGGTAGGTTGTCAAGCCTGTGAGCAGCTCTCTCCGGGTGAGAGAGTTTGCAGGGAAGTGATTTTCTCCTAGAGAGAGTCCAGCACCAGCTACGAAGCTCTAAGAATTCTTTATCTTGCATATTGTCGAGACCCTGAAAGGGGAAGTGGAGAAGTCGATGGACTGTGGAACATTGAAGGTGCATATTCCCGGGGTGGAATAGACATGTGGGGAATGAGAGTCCATGAGTAGTGGGCATAAGAAGGCTCCTGGAGAGAATCATTTCATTTGCACTGTGCAATTTCATGTAACCTCGGCCTAGTCTAGGATTCTCTTTCCCTAGGTGGAGCTTAGTCCTAGCTCGAGGGTGACCCACTGCTGAGCGTGATGAGCAGCGTGGTCTAAAGCTGGGAGGTTCGTGGAAGGTCTGCACGCAGTGGGTGTACTTCAATTGAAAGATGAGTATCGACTCCTATGATCATTTACATGTTATGTATATGTACATGTGTTATAATTGATGAATATTGCTTGTATATGTTGTTATATTATGGGTTTCGCCTATGAAATACTGCATGTATGCTTTTACTTTTATTTCTGCATTAATCTATGTATGAACAAAATACATTGTCAGTTTAGGTTTATATTTACATGCATATAACAATTGTCATTTCTATGAGTTGCATGCACCGGCCTGGGTGGTCGGGGTGTGACAAATTGGATGTGTATGATGTTTCTGCAAGAATTTTTGTGTGGCATAGCCCAGCTGGTTATGGATGGGTACGTTACAAATTGGTATCAGAGCATGGAGAGACGTTTGGAAGTGAAGTTGTCCAGCCTGTGGGTGGATGGGGACGTTACAAATTGGTATCAGAGCCAAGGTTCAAGCAGTGAGCCTCGATGGGCCAGATAAGTGTTCATTGGAACCAAGGTTTCAGGTGGAAATTGTGTCAGGAGGAACCAATTTCAAATCTCAAAACATTATCGAGTGCCAAGAGGTTGCCTTGGTCGTGTTACGCTCAGGAGGTGTAGCGGTATTATAAAACCACGACAGACGTGGTATTGGGCCATAGAATAATGGGGTTCGTAGGATCTTTTCAGGAGGAGGAGAATAATTCATGATCGTCAGATCCGGAGAAGGTGTGGGAGGGTTAACCTGGAAGCCCTTCGAACTTCGCGACTTCGGTGAAATTAGGTGCAAAAATAAGAGAAGGGTCGAAGCCCTTGAAGCTCTGAAGTCCGGAGTTAATCCTAACCGTCCGTCAAGAGGGACACATGTCAGCAGATGGGCTTGTTCGGGATTTCGACGTTCAGGGGAATTAGTGTGTGCGGAGATGAGAACCTCTGAAGCCCGAAGAGCTGAAGTGGTGAGTCATGATGATGTCACCTGGAGATGATGTAAACCTCTCATATACCTACCACGTACCCCCACCTGGAATGTTGTCAGTTGTATTATGTGGACCCAGAGGGTAAAGAAGTCCAGAAATTCGAAATCTGAGAGACTGGAAAGAAGCAGGCATAAAAACTTCTGAAGCCCGAAATTTCGAAGTAACGTGGCATGATGATGTCACTTGGATTGGCGTGGACACATGGGTTGTGTGCCATGTGTCAGTGGGTTTCGAACTCGTGGAAGATTGAAATGCCATATGGAACGTGACACGTGACACCCATCTGATTGGGCCACGTGTCATTCGTTATTATTCCGCCATGTGGCACTCCGATGGTTAGTGGGACCCCGAGGTTACATAACGTAGTTTAAGGTCAATATACGACGGACCCACACTGGCGTTGATCACGATACATCAATATTGATGGTCAGGAGGCATTGCGGGGACCCAAATTGCATGGGAGTTAATTCCCCAAGGCAGTGCCGCAATCCAAACCATAGTTTGACCAGGGGGTTACATGTCAGCGTCAAAGGAATTGTGGGACAAAAGGCAGGTTACTCCAAACCGTGGATGCATGCCCCCACAATTTGAAATGTGTTAAGTGATGTGACTATTTGGTATCTTAGTTCTAGCATGGAAGTCGTGGGTCCCAGTGGACGTGTGCCGCCAATTGTGAACTCTGGAGACTTGACACTCCGGAATGATGGTTCATAGGGCACGAAAGGAAGAGCCTTCTGAAGATTCGTAACTCCGAAGTGACATGACATAATGACGTCACTAAAGGTGACATGGAAGTGTTCAGAGATTAATGGTTCGGGGTGTTGGGGGTGTGCGGATGTGAAATCCTCCGAAGTCTCGAAGTCTCGAAGCTTTGAAGTCCCGGAACTCAGATGCATGAGGTTCCATAGTGAGTGTCAGTCGTTGGATGTTAGGTAGACATGGATTATTGATCCACCCTACTTCGCGAGTTCGGTAATCTGGAACTCCGAGAGATTTTTTGGGATGTGCTTTGAAAACTTTTGAAGCCAGAGGCCCAAAGTCCCGAATAAGCACCTATCAACCTAGCACTTGGCCACAGCCCGTGGTCGCGTGGGTTGGAGGCTAAGAGAAAGGGGCTAGTGCCCGAAAATTATTACAGAACAGAGAAGAGCTTAGAAAGAAAATGGAATCAGAAAGTTTTCTTTGAATCAGATTGGTTTATGAATACTGTGGAATTTGTTAAGGATTGATGGCCTGACAAATTTTGGTTCACTGCACATTGTGTTTGCAGAGTTAACGATTGTCAAAACCAAACCGAATTGTTGCAGAGTGCAGAAAATGGAGGAGGCACGGAATGCTTTTAGTTCAGAGAACGACGCTAAAGGAATGGAAACATGATGAGAATAATTGAAAGATTGCAGAAAGATGCCCAGACTCACTGAGCAGATAACAAAAAACTCATGAAAGTCAGGGAACAACAGGAAGAATTCAACATAAAGTTGATACAGAGCCTGGAGAGGATAGAAAAGAAATTGGCTAAGGAGAGTGACTCCAGTAAACCAGTAAGTCACGGGTCTCCTGATGAAAGGAGGAAATCAAGGAGTGTTGGCAGACACCATCATCACTCCCAAGGGAACTGTAAGAGGAGGGAACACAGTAGTTCAAGCCCATCTCCTACCAGAAAGCACAGGAGATCTGGAGTGGATGAACTGAAGGGAGAAATGAACAAGATTAAACCTCCTACGCTTGATGGAGAGCACCAGAAGGAGGAAGATGTCGAGACGTGACTTCTTGGCATTAGGAAATATTTCCAACTATAGAATTACTCCTCTCATGCAGAAGGAAGAATTGCAATGTATCAACTGAAAGAAAAAGCATCCATGTGGTGGGATCAACTTGTGCAGATGCAACACATTAAAGAGAAAAATGTTACTGGAAAGGAATTCAAGAAGTATTTCGAAAAGAAATACCTGACTAAAAGATACTATGACAGAAAGATGAAAGTGTTATTTGAACTCAAGCTGGGTAGCATGACTATTGTTGAATATGAACGAAGGTTTTTAGAATTGTTGAAGTATGTCCCTTTCATCAAAGATGAGACTGTCAAAATTCAAAGGTATCTGAGTGAACTACCACCTTCCATTGGTGACAAGATCCAGTATGATGATCCTAAAACTATGGAAGAAACTATAAGGAGAGCAAAATGCTTATATGAGCAGCAAAGAGAAAAGCCCACTTTCTGAAGGCTTGAGATGATAAGAAGAAGTTCAAGAAAGAGCAGAGGCAGAAGGGAAACAACCCTCCCTTTTTCAAAAACATTCCTCAAGGACAACCATCTTTTAGAGAGGAGAGGATGGTTGAGGCAGGGGGACAAAGACCAAGGCAGACGCCCATTCAATGCTGGGGTTGTTAGAAGGACCACAAGTATAGAGATTGTCCTCACAAAACTAGCAAAATGAGAGTTGTCCACAATGTTCAGCAAGCAGAAACAGTGGAGGACATGGGCAGTAGAATACCAAGGATCTATGTAGCCTTGGACAACAAGAAAGCTGAATTTCAATCACATGATTGAAGTTCACATGATTGAAGTTGAAGGTATGATCAATAATCATGCCTTTACTATTTTAATTGATTCAGGGGCTAGTCATAGTTATATAGATCCCAAGATGGTGGAAAGTTTGCATTTGCCAAGAAGCAAGCATGGAAAATCTTGGTTAGTGCAGCTGGCTACAGGAGCCAAGAGAAAGGTTGTTGAGTTGGTTAAGTCTTGTCCGGTGGACATGAATGGACTGAGCACAAGGATTGAATTGAACATCTTACCTTTAGGTTCCTATGACTATCTAATTGGGATGGATTGATTGGACCAACACCATGCCATCTTAGATTGTCGTAACAAGGCATCCACTTGCCTGGATGAGGAAGGAAACCCAAGGAAATTGCAAGGAATTCCAAGGGCAGTTTCGGTCAGAAAAATCTCAGCAATGCAACTGAAGAAGTGTTACAAGAAGGGCTGCCAAATATTTGCAGCTCATATGGAAGAAGCACCTAAGAATAAGGTGTCAAATATTGAAGGCCATGCAATATTAAAAGATTTTGAAGATGTATTCCAGGAGGTACTCGAACTACCCCCGAAGAGAGATATTGATTTCTCTATAAACCTGACCCCTAGAGCAGCTCCAATGTCAAAAGCTCCTTACAGAATGAGTACACCAGAGTTAAAAGAACTGCAGTTGCAGCTTGAAGAACTTCTGAAGAAGGGGTATATACGCCCAAGTGTGTCACCTTGGGGTGCCTTGGTCCTGTTCGTGAAGAAGAAAGATGGGGCATTGATATTGTGCATCGATTTCAGATAGTTAAATAAAGTTACAATAAAGAACAAGTATCCATTGCCAAGGATCGATGATCTCTTCGATCAGTTGAAAGATGCCAAGATATTTTCAAAAATAGATCTTAAGTCAGGGTACCATCAGGTAAGGATAAAGGATGAAGACATCAGCAAGACCGCCTTCAGAACAAAGTATGGTCATCATGAATTTACAGTGGTGCCATTTGGGTTATCAAATGCACCCGTTGTTTTCATGTGCCTAATGAATGGTGTATTCAGAGAATATCTAGACAAGTTTCTCATAGTCTTTTTGGATGACATCCTAGTGTATTCCAAGTCGGAGGAAGAGCATGAACAACATTTGAGGATGGTGTTGCAAGTGCTAAGGGAGCACCAATTGTATGCCAAATTGAGCAAGTGTTCATTTTATCAAAAACAGATCCATTACTTTGGGCATATCATTTCAAAGGATGGGATAGTCGTGGATCCTGAGAAGATAGAAGCCATCAGAGAATGGTCAGTGCCGAAGAATGTGACATAAGTCGTATCCTTTATGGGTTTAGTTGGCTATTACAGAAGGTTCATTGGAGGGTTCTCAAGGATAGCTCACCCCATCACTTCCTTGCAAAGGAAAGAGAAGAAATTTCAATGGACAGAAGAATGTGAGAAAAGCTTCCAGCAATTGAAGTAGTTGTTAACCAGTGCTCCAATCCTGAGGATTGCAGATCCAAATGAAGATTTTGTAGTGTGTATGGATGCATGCAAAGAAACACTAGAAGGAGTCCTCAACTAAAATGGGTTTCTAATATGTTATGAGTCCAAAAAATTGAAAGAGCATGAAAACAACTATGGAACTCATGATTTGGAGTTGGCGGCCATTGTACACGCTCTAAAGATTGGAAAAAGATTTGAACCAAGGACAAACCATAACGGTCTGAAGTATTTGTTTGATCAGCCAACCTTGAATGCTAGGCAGAGTAGATGGTTGGAATTATTTTGTGAGTATGACTTTGATATCAAGCATATCAAAGGAAAGGAGAACAAAGTGGTTGATGCACTCAACAGAAGAGTGCATGAACTACATGCTACAACCATTAGCATGTATCAAACTGATATTAAAGGCAGAATTTCGGAAGCTGCAAATGCAGATTTGCAGTACATGGAATTGGTAGCAAAGCTACTGCAAGGTAAGATGCTACAGAGAGTGGAAGATTATAAATTGGAAGTTGATGGAACACTCTTGTACAAAAATAGAGTTTATGTACCTAATTTCCAAGAATTGAGAATTATGATCCTGAAAGAAATGCAGAATGTGTCTTATGTTGGACACCCTGGATATCAGAAAACAGTGGCAGCAGTCAAGAACCATTACTTTTGGCCAGGTATGAAGAAGGAAATTGCAGAATACATCGGCAAATGTATGGAGTGTCAGAAGGTCAAGGATGAACATAGGCACCCAGCAGGGTTGCTACAGCCATTGTCCATTCCTGAGTGGAAGTGGGAAGTGGTGACAATGGATTCCATCATGGTGGTGGTAGATAAGATTACGAAAGATGCCCATTTTATTCCATTGAAGACTACTCACAAGGAAGCTAATGTTGTCGATATTTATATGAGGGAAGTAGCGTGATTGCATGGTATTTCCAAAACAATTGTGTCTGACAGAGACCCAAAATTTACCTCAAAATTCTGAAAGGGGTTATTCAAAGGGTTCGAAACGAATCTAAACTTCAGCACTGCTTATCATCCTGAGTCTGATGGGCAAACAGAGAGGGTGAACCAAGTGATAGAGGACATGCTAAGGATGTATGTGATGGACAAACCATCTAAATGGAAAGACTATCTACACTTGGTAGAATTTGCCTACAACAATGGGTATCAAGTGTCATTGAAGATGAGCCTGTTTGAAGCACTTTATGGCAAAAAGTGCAACACACCAATAGTTGGGATAACCCAGTTGATAGGGCAGTGGCCGGGCCAAAGATGCTCAAAGAAATGGAAGATCAAACGCTGAAGATTAAGAAGAATTTGAAGGTTGCCCAAGACAGGCAGAAAAGTTAAGCTGATAAGAATAGAACCCACAGGGAATTTAAAGTGGGTGATCATGTTTTCTTGAAAGTGAAAGCCAACAGAAGTTCCCTGAAGTTGGGAAACTGTTCCAAGTTGGAAACCAAATATTGTGGGCCATTTGAAATCCTAGAAAGGATTGGACCAGGTTCATATATGCTTGCATTGCCTGCATCCATGATTGTACATAATGTGTTTCATATTTCATTGATTAAGAAATATATACCTGATCTTAATCATGTGATTGATTGGAATGTGATTCAGGTGGAGCAAAAAGGTGTCTTGCAAGTGCATCCGGTGTGCATATTGGACCGAATTGTAAACATGTTTTGTAGGCTGGTAAGTCGAGCAATTATAAGATGGTAATCTTATGTGTTATTAGGCCAGAGAGCCTAGGTGTTAAAGGCCAAGAGCCTATTTTTGTACATGTAACTATTCATATCAGTAATATAAAAACATTGTTGCGTGTAGACCGACCACGAAGAAAGAGTGATGGAGAACTAAGCTTCCACTAGGTAGGGTAAGGGAGAGGGGGCTGAGAGGTTGGAAAGAGGGGTTAAGCCTAAGGGCTTAAGTCCAAGGGAATAATAATTTATTATTATTATTCCAAAAGTTGTGTAAAAGGATATGTTTTTATCCTAAGTTCTTGGGGAAGGACAGGTAATTTCCAAAGGGAAAGGAATGTGTTTCATGAGCGACAGGTGTCGGTTCAGGCACATGCAATTTAAGCTGGAAAGTCAGCTTGTTCAGGGGTTCGCTTCCCATTCTTCCATCCTCGCCTAACTCATTTGACCTCTGTCGTCGACCTCTACATCTTCACGCACATCTGAAACCGCTAATTGGGGAAGTTGGTCTGTGTTTTCCTGTGAAGCCTAGCATATATGCACTTGCCAAAACCGAACCGTACTCTGCATTACCGAATTTTTAGTTGTTGTCATTCCTTCAGCTATATTGAACCTTTGTTGTTATCCTCACCTTGCTGGAACTAAGTTGAAGATTGATTGAAGAGGAGGGTTGTCAGGCCCGTGGTTGAAGAGGCAGGTTGTCAGGCCTGTGAGAAGCTCTCTCCAGGTGAGAGAGTTTGTTGGGAAGTGATTTTCTCCTAGAGAGAGTCCGGCACCAGCTACGGAGCTCTAAGAATTCTTGATCTAGCCTGTTGTCGAGACCCTAAAAGGGGAAGTGGAGCAGTCGATGGACTGTGGAATAGTGAAGGTGCATATTCCCGGGGTGGAATATGCATGTGGGGAATGAGAGTCCGTGAGTATTGGGCGTAAGAAGGTTCCAGGAGAGAATCCTTCCAGTTGCACTGTGCAGTTTCTTGTAACCTTAGCCTAGTCTAGGATTCCCTTGCCCTAGGTGGAGCTTAGTCCCAGCTCGGGGGTGACCCACTGCTGAGCATGATGAGCAACGTGGTGTAAGGCTGGGAGGTTCGTGAAAGGTCTGCACGCAGTTGGTGTACTTCATTTAAAAGATGAATATCTACTCCTATGATCATTTGCATGCTATGTATTTGTACATGTGTTATAATTGATGAATATTACCTGTATATGTTGTTATATTATGGGTTTCGCCTATGAAGTATTGCATGTATGCTTTTACTGTTATTTCCGCATTAATCTATGTATGAACAGAACACGTTGTTTGTTTGGGTTTATATTTACATGCATATGACAATTGTCATTTCTATGAGTAGCATGCATCGGCCTGGGTGGTCGGGGTGTGACAAATTGGATGTGTATGATGTTTCCGCAAGAATCTTTGTGTGGCATAACCCAGCTGGGTACGTTACAAATTGGTATCAGAGCATAGAGAAACGTTTGGAAGTGACGTTGCCCAGCCTATTGGTGGTTGGGGAAGTTACACCTCCAACTAACTAGAATAAAATGCAATAAAAAATGTAGTCAAGCCACATGTACATTAAACAAGTGAAATGAGCCCAAGCAAGAGAAATATGTCCACTAATGAAGCAAGTAAAGGTGTCCAAGATGCAACGTCTAGCCTCCAAAGGAAACATACTCCTCTAATGATGCAAGTAAGTCCTCCAAGTCTTCTTCCAAGGTGGATATGTAGGTCTTCAATGAGCAAATCTCCATAAATTACGAGTAGAGACCCTATAAAAGCGGGTGGCCCCTCCAAATCAGCTACAAGAAGTCATGTGTGAAGTCTTCAAGGTGGAATAACCTCCCTCGAATCACGCCAACCTTCAAATGTGGGTGCCTCCATATGTGAGCTCATCCTCCAACAATAACAACTACTACAAAAGCTGGAACGTCCTCCATTGAATAATTCCTCCTTCCTTGAAATATGCTTCGTAAACATAACTGGACCTTTTCTATGGTGAGCTCTCCCTTAAGGCTGTTGACCTTGTCAAAGGGGGATGCCACATGTTCTCCTCCATGAAATGTTCCTCAAATCAAACCTCATAAAAGAGTATGCTAGAATCAGTCAAGGGTTTGTTATGGTAAACTCCCACAAGGCTAGGGTGTTCTTCCTTTAGTGCACATTTGATCCTATCTAGGCTGAACACTCTCCTTTTTTACCAAGTCAATGGCTTCCCTGTGGTGCATACATCTTCTTTTGGGCTTACAAAGGAGGCATGCTAAGCTGCCTTAGTTCACATATTGTTCATCCATACATCATTTACATATATGAACCTTAAACATGCTGAAGGAAGCACTCAGATCTGCTGTTGCCAGTAATTTTGTTCCAAATTGTCTTCAAACATGTGCTAGGACTACAGAGTTGTGCCTTGCACTGGAACTTAGGGAGATATCAACATGCTTCATGCTTCCAGCATCATCGTAGACTGTTTATTGTCCAAAGACATTGCTCCTTTGAAGTTATTAAACTCCTTACATAGATCATTACCATTGCTTTCACTCCTTAAAGTTTTCAACCCATCGAATTGCATTCCTCTTATTGCAGGAGTCATCAAACCAACTTATCAGCATGAAAACTGGTGAAGTTTTTTGCAAATTTTATCACACAGATCATATGCAAACAATCTGGATGATGATACTCAGATCATCTTTAGCCTTATAATTTCATGGTCACTTTAGACAGTGTTATTTTTCCCTGAACAAAAGGAACACCAGCAAACATTAAAACAAGAGCATCAATAGTATTTTCCCTTCTAGCTGATTTTACCATTTTCCTGTAGCACTTCACTGGAGGCCCGTAGATCCTTAGTGCTGGGTTCACTATCCAGGAGAATGTCTGCAACCAATTCATCCCAGCTCCAAATATTCTCTAGCAAGTTAGTATCAAAACCCTTCATACACTGTTACATGTTCCGTGATCTGTCCTTGCAATAGAGGTTCATTCCTGTTTGCAAATTCTGTGGAATAAGATCCACTTATTTTTCTTAAGAAAGAAGGCTAAGATCCCAATTTTCTATGCAGCAAAGTACAACAAGAGTACTACAATCCTACCTTCAATTAGACCATGATATTTTGATAAAACAAATGATTGTATACTGTCCCAAAGCTTCAAACTTCAACACCTACAGCGGAACTCTTTTACACTTTTCTTTGTTATATAGGAAATTAATGATTTGACCTGGAATAATGGAAGATTTACTGGACATGAAACCCAAAATCCATCTACATCATCAACATACCTTCATGAAGATATGTGTTAAGCAGTCTTGATCCACACTTTGTTTGATCATATATTGCATACAAAGGAGTATTTAAACCCTGTGAACATGCTGGAAAATTAAGGGACAGAGCAACTGCTACAGGTTATCACCATACCTTTGGTTTGTGGGCTTACAAGCACTTTCAGCCACTATTTGATGATGGGACAGGGCTGCATAAATTTTCCCCCGGACTTGCTTTCACACTAATAGACCAAATGTATCTGGACAGAGTGCATGCCATTCAATCTAGATTATGTAATCTTCATAACCCAGGGTCCTCCAAATCACATGTTGTGCAGAATTACAAACTCTTACCATATAGCCTGTTATGTGAAACCAAGAAAGACCCCCAACTATCCAAAGCTCAATAAAAATGCAATGGGTAACCCCATTCCAGATTAAGGGGTAACATAGGCTCCCATTTGGGGACATGTGCTCTTCTTGAGAGTGCATGAAAACCTCAGAATCTCATTATGAACATATGAAACTGACCTCCACATCCAGCAAAAATATCATCACTACATCGAAATATGGCTTTTACAAAGCAAGGCACAAGCCATCAATGCCTATGACACCAAGAAATCAAGCCTACTGCTCAAGAGAGCGTGTTCATGTTATACTACTGCTCAAGAGAGCTTATTCATCCTACTCTATTGTAGCATGTGCAAGATGAGGCTACTAGGTGAAATCAGTGAGCCAATGCAAACACCTCAGCATTTCATTAATGCTGAGTCCCTTTCCTCTGTGTTTAGTCATCATGCAGAACAGGGAAACATCAAAGTCTGCATGCTTATATGCTGGAATTTTCATCTCTACTGAGCCGAGTATAAACCTGGGTACCTGCAGATCAATGGTGTTATCAAATGGATACATCAATG
>ML779067.1:0-27867 GCA_009831015.1 Picea engelmannii | reverse complement strand
GAGGAGGATCTTAGGGGGGAGGTGGGAAGGGGGGTGGTGAAAGGGGGTCAAGGGGGGGAGGGCGGGTAAAAGGGACGTGGAGGGGGAGACAAAGGCGGAGGCGCATAGCCGAGCGAATTCCGATACAGATCGAACCACTCAACCCTACAGCCGTAGGGGTTCGAGAGGGGGGAGAGATCGCAGGGAGGCTGGTTGTCAGTTGGTTGGGCACAAGGTGTTTGGTTTGGGGTGGCCACGAGGAGGGGTGCCAAGGGAGGAGTCTCGTCGCAGGGTGGAATTGCAGGAGGAGCTTCATGGGCCAGGTTAGCCAGGAGAGCCTCCAGGGGAGGGTCTGTAGGAATAGCTTTTGGGAACGCTACAGAGGGAGTGACTGGTTCATCCTGAGCCCCTGTTGCAGGCGGAAGTTTACCACGAGCTAAGTACCAGGCTGCCCCCCGCTTTGGCCTGCCACGAAGTCGTGGCATAGTGTGGAACAAACGCATAAATCCAACTGGAAACCCCGTGAGGTTGCACCAGAGCTCGAAGGCTGGTAGAGGGGTGGGAGAGCTCTGGAAACTTGGTGCTTGGAATTGCAAACAAAGGTAGTGAAGAGCTAGAGTCCCCATCATGTCCAGTAGAAGCGGGGGCCAGGGTGTAAGCTGAAGCGACGGGGAAGAGCGTCTGCACTGCTTTGTGAGGATACACGAGTTGCAGAGCTCCCTGCATGAGTGAACGTCGAAATGCAAGTGCGGGAGAGAGGGTGGCGGTAGGTGGTGTAAAGACCGGAAGTGACTGGGGTGAGGACGTGGTGAGGAACGTATGCCAGGTGGCCTATGAGGTGGTGGCGGGCGTTGATGTAGCTGTCATGTCAATCGAGCACCCCATCCGGGGGTTCCTGCACTGGTCTTTACTTTCATCTATCTGATTGGATTATTTTACTTCAAAATCATTTACTATTCAAATCATCTATATTTGGAGTATGTTATAAATGTGAATGACTCTTTGCATGTATTGATAGGGTATATCCTTTAATTGTATTTGAGTCATATGTTGCTGTTATAAATCTTGTTTCATCATATTAACTCCTAGAAGTTGCTTTTATCATTCCTAAATTAAAAGTCTTAGATTATTTTCTTAGGGACTACCCCCCTTGGCTTTGCTAGGAGTTGGCCTAGATGGAGAAGTTTAGAGTAGAGGTGACAGTATCTCAACTTGAAACTTGCCCCCAAGGTTGCACCCAGTGGATTGAGATTTCTCCACGCTAACCCGAGGTGCAAATTAGGCGGCAAGACTTAGTACTTGCTAATATATACTAGATCTCTTTTTTTGTTTCTTGTTTAGAAGTAGTCTCTAGAAATTAGTACTTTGTCTTGACTCTTTATTATGGCTTATTCTGTAAACAATGAAGTTATGAACATTATCTGATAGTTTACCTCTAAAGTTTGAAGTTTGAAGTTTGAAATTTGAACTATTGACTGAATCTTACAACTCTTTGGTAATGAATATGATGCTCTAGAGTCTATTCCATTTTGTGGTTGATGTTGTCTGTTACAATCTATTGATGACAAATGTTTATGATTGATGTTATATGTGTGTACTAAATGGTTGATGCTTTAATGATCATCATTAATCCAATAGTTAAATGATCTTATATCTATGTTTCATGTTTTTTGCAATTGATTCGACACTTTGCATGTTTTTATATATATATATATATATGCATCAAAAAATATATTTTTTATGTATTATATAAAAAACGCTCCCACTTCCGGATATTTTTGAAAATTGCTCTTCCCACTCTTGCTTCCACTCTCGCTTCTCACTTCTGCTCCCCGCTCCCAACAACCTTGGGATAGAAGATAACAAGGTAGTTGTTGTACCTGTACGAGACAATAAACAATTCGCATAAATATATAGACTATTTCCAAGTTATAGCATGCAATAATAACCTCTTAGACACTAGACAATGAATAGATGCTATGACTGTTGCAAATTACAACAGTAAACCAATTATATAACAGCTATTAATATGTTGCAACAACAAGAAGTAAATGTACTAAAAAATGTAGCAATTCACTGTGGAAAGTAAGCATTAAACAAATATAACATTATACCATTGCTAGAAGTATTTTCCAAGTAGGTTAAGCTACTTATAAATGGGTGTATGCAGCAAATTAAGACATTTTTCAGTGGCTGTGGCAAAGTTTTATAACAACAACAATAAATATTGGTAGTTTGCTAGAGTTAGGGTTAGAAATGTTAGTTGAATGTTAGAGAGATTGAGAAAATTGATTTTAATAGCTACTTTAACCACGATAACACTCTTAGACTAGTGCCGTTGTTCTCTAGGGCTTATGTAGTCTAAAGTGGATTAGCTTGAAGGTTGAACTAGATGAAACAAAAAGGGTAAAGTATAAAACCTAAGGTGCAAACACACTTGGGCCTTAGGTTTTAGACTTTGAGGAAAAGATATCTAGGGTGAAAACACTCTTGGGTCCTAGGTGTTGTTTTTCCCTTCTTCTAGCTTCACTTAGGTCAAGGATCAAAGTCTAGGGTTAAAACCCTAAAGTGCAAGCACTTTTGGGCCTTAGGCTTTTAACTCTAGCAAGAATGCTTCACAAACTTGGACAACAACACTTTATGAGGGAGAGAAACACTTATGTCTCCCTCTTAGGGTTTCAACAAGACAAGAGAACTTGAAACAAGATAGCAATTCAATTTTTAGCATTAGCAAGAAACATAAAATTGCAGAAAATTACTTACTTCCTCCAAGCAACACGATCATTCAAACCCTAATTGCAGAAATTAGCCATCCAAGAGAGCTAAACATCCACAAAGAAGCTTCCACAAGGATAGTGCATGAGAAAGAAAGAACCCAAGAGACCAAAATAGAAAAAATTTCAGAAGTGTTACCCCACTCAAATGTGAGGGAAGTGATGATTTGAAATGATCCTAGCGCTAACCTCTTTATATGAGGTAAAACCTAGCTTATTTGTCCACATAATCAAGTGAAATAACAATATATGTGGGGCCGACTCCTCAAGTAGCCTCTGCAAATGATAAAAATGCAAAAATGCCATCATAAATGCCACACGTGTGGTGACGTTAAGCCTCCCAAGGCCACGTGGCATCCTCTCAAAGCGAAATCATGGCAAAGGGTGCCTCTCATCGTCCATGGTCATGCTCTATCATCAAACCCTAACTCCATCAAAACCCTAGAAGGTGACATCATCATCCAATGGAGGCCAATGTTAAGGGTCTAGGGCATTGTGTCCAAGGTGGAGGAGGCTGCATCTCGTCTCTGCATGATATTTGACTATCTATTGCTACAATGTCCTCAATCTAGTGAGTAATAAGCCCTGGGCTACACAACCCAGCTGTGGGCTTCCAGCCCATCTGTGTGCCATCATGACCAAATATGCCAAAACTAATCCCATTTGTCCGTTGTCCAAGGTCCCGAGGATTTGAGAGCTCATGTCTGAATGTGCCAAGTCATTGGGTGATTCATTGCTTTGCATCACATGTGCCAAAGTCTTGCAATAAGGGCACAACGTTTTGGATGAAAGCCTAGGATGCCCCTTAAAGAACCATGTCAGGGCCATCCAAATCAAAACAGAGTATAAGACAAGGTAAACCAATGTTCATAAGAGATATCAGTCCTTGAGTCGTGCAAAGTAAGCTGTTACTTAAGATATAAGCCACGTAAACAATTCACCTCAATATCCCCTTCAAGCATCACGCTAGCCTAGGACCTCATGTGAGTTGGCAAGTTTGAATATGGGAGGGCCTTCATCCAACCCTATTAGGTGTGCCAACCAAGAAAGTGAAATAAATGACCCAGGTAGAAGGATAGGTATCGAGGGAAATAATAAAAGAAATAAACCCTTCAAGAGTAAGTGTGATAGTGGTATGAATTTGGGCTTATGTCATGACCTATGGTGTCATTAAATCCATTTCTATGAGCTCCTTTGTAGAGGAAGTGTTTGTTATTTTAGATACCCTTTTCTCGGTACTTTTTGCATTTTGAACCCCTTAGTTGCCTTTTGGTACCCATTCTTTATTTTGCAAGTCCCCTTTACAGGTTTCAATCTTTATTCTTTCATTTTCTTATTGGGCTATGGTCCCGTTATAAGTGTGCATTCAGTGCATCAGGACAAAGGGCGATTACCATTAGAGGGGGTAGAGCTCAAGCTGGCATGTGGATTTTATAGGTGGCCTTTATCATTTTTTACATAGCATACATAGCAACTGCATCAACCTCTAGGCCTTCAGCTCCTTCTCATGAGAGAATGGACCATGACCCATTACTGAAGTTTAGTACACTATGATAGGCTCTAGGATGGAAAGTGTTAAGTATGGTAGGGTATAGAACGTTACCCTTTTGAGGGCCCCCCAATAGTACCCATTTTCCTTGGGCGGTGATAACACGTGACTAGGGTACAAAAGCTGACGACCAAGGTGAAAAAAGGCAACAAACATAACTTCCCAAGCCAATGATCCATTATCCAACTTCAACCAATGATCCTCATCCACATGCCCAGTAAATTAAGCACAACACTTCGCATGTAAGGAGGACTAACATACCTCATGGTGACGCTGGCTTACCATCTCCCATACACTGAGTTGTCTGGATGTGATGATCTTGGCTGATATGTAGTTGTAAGAGGCAATCTGAGGGGGGCTGCTGGGACACTATCTGTGGACATGCTGATCAACATCATGGTTGGGATGATTATCTCCATTGTGGGCCATGAGACATGATCTCCTCTAGTTACCCCTAGGCATGGGGGGTAACAGACACTATATCATCACATTTATCTGAAGCAAGAAGAACTCAGATTGAATATTCGACTGGGCATTGTGGATTTGGATACCAAGCTAGGAGCTTTTTACCTTCATGGCCCGGTGGAACAACCTCGGTGCATCGTTGTTCTGTTGAAACAAATCCATTCTGAATTGGGAGAAGCACAAGACATTCTTCGATTGAGTGTCAAGATACCAGCACAGATTGTCCTCAGAATTGAGGAACTTCTCAAATATTTTGAGCATAAACTAAATACTATGTCAGATAATGCTTGTGTAAGCATGGGAATAAATGAGGTAATAAGTAGTAGACATCAGGATGTCACAGTTGTTTCTTGTGACAAGAATCATAAAGCCACAGAGTGCATCTTCCCTGTGCCAAATAATCTTCTGTTCTGTTCAGTCCTCAAGGCAGATTTTCAACAGCATAGACTTGAACAGCAGTGTGTGTTCTCAGATGGCTATGATGGATGGCCTGGTAGCAGGTTTTGGAGCCAACACTTCACTAAAGCAGAAACGGGAATCTGCAACAATAAGTTGTATGTCTTTGAGGTTTTTGATGAATGTGCTCTGTGTTACAGGAATAAAACCAAGCTTGATCAATCGGGACAGTACTTTGCCTACAGTAGCAAACTACATTTTTCCTATAACAAGATTTCAAAAACATATTGCAATCCTGGAATCAGATTTCCAACAACAGGGATTGAAGCAACGTTTGGTACTTTCGTACAGTATCAAAAGAGAAGTGTTGGGGCTGGAAATAGGGCAAAGGGACAGAGTGTGGCTTGGCAACAATTATAGCAGTCCTCTCCAGGAATGGGTAGGCAGATCTTGTACATTGATGTATCCATTTGATAACACCATTGATCTGCAGGTACCCAGGTTTATACTCGGCTCAGTAGAGATGAAAATTCCAGCATATAAGCATGCAGACTTTGATGTTTCCCTGTTCTGCATGATGACTAAACACAGAGGAAAGGGACTCAGCATTAATGAAATGCTGAGGTGTTTGCATTGGCTCACTGATTTCACCTAGTAGCCTCATCTTGCACATGCTACAATAGAGTAGGATGAATAAGCTCTCTTGAGCAGTAGTATAACATGAACACGCTCTCTTGAGCAGTAGGCTTGATTTCTTGGTGTCATAGGCATTGATGGCTTGTGCCTTGCTTTGTAAAAGCCATATTTCGATGTAGTGATGATATTTTTGCTGGATGTGGAGGTCAGTTTCATATGTTCATAATGAGATTCTGAGGTTTTCATGCACTCTCAAGAAGAGCACATGTCCCCAAATGGGAGCCTATGTTACCCCTTAATCTGGAATGGGGTTACCCATTGCATTTTTATTGAGCTTTGGATAGTTGGGGGTCTTTCTTGGTTTCACATAACAGGCTATATGGTAAGAGTTTGTAATTCTGCACAACATGTGATTTGGAGGACCCTGGGTTATGAAGATTACATAATCTAGATTGAATGGCATGCACTCTGTCCAGATACATTTGGTCTATTAGTGTGAAAGCAAGTCCGGGGGAAAATTTATGCAGCCCTGTCCCATCATCAAATAGTGGCTGAAAGTGCTTGTAAGCCCACAAACCAAAGGTATGGTGATAACCTGTAGCAGTTGCTCTGTCCCTTAATTTTCCAGCATGTTCACAGGGTTTAAATACTCCTTTGTATGCAATATATGATCAAACAAAGTGTGGATCAAGACTGCTTAACACATATCTTCATGAAGGTATGTTGATGATGTAGATGGATTTTGGGTTTCATGTCCAGTAAATCTTCCATTATTCCAGGTCAAATCATTAATTTCCTATATAACAAAGAAAAGTGTAAAAGAGTTCCGCTGTAGGTGTTGAAGTTTGAAGCTTTGGGACAGTATACAATCATTTGTTTTATCAAAATATCATGGTCTAATTGAAGGTAGGATTGTAGTACTCTTGTTGTACTTTGCTGCATAGAAAATTGGGATCTTAGCCTTCTTTCTTAAGAAAAATAAGTGGATCTTATTCCACAGAATTTGCAAACAGGAATGAACCTCTATTGCAAGGACAGATCACGGAACATGTAACAGTGTATGAAGGGTTTTGATACTAACTTGCTAGAGAATATTTGGAGCTGGGATGAATTGGTTGCAGACATTCTCCTGGATAGTGAACCCAGCACTAAGGATCTACGGGCCTCCAGTGAAGTGCTACAGGAAAATGGTAAAATCAGCTAGAAGGGAAAATACTATTGATGCTCTTGTTTTAATGTTTGCTGGTGTTCCTTTTGTTCAGGGAAAAATAACACTGTCTAAAGTGACCATGAAATTATAAGGCTAAAGATGATCTGAGTATCATCATCCAGATTGTTTGCATATGATCTGTGTGATAAAATTTGCAAAAAACTTCACCAGTTTTCATGCTGATAAGTTGGTTTGATGACTCCTGCAATAAGAGGAATGCAATTCGATGGGTTGAAAACTTTAAGGAGTGAAAGCAATGGTAATGATCTATGTAAGGAGTTTAATAACTTCAAAGGAGCAATGTCTTTGGACAATAAACAGTCTACGATGATGCTGGAAGCATGAAGCATGTTGATATCTCCCTAAGTTCCAGTGCAAGGCACAACTCTGTAGTCCTAGCACATGTTTGAAGACAATTTGGAACAAAATTACTGGCAACAGCAGATCTGAGTGCTTCCTTCAGCATGTTTAAGGTTCATATATGTAAATGATGTATGGATGAACAATATGTGAACTAAGGCAGCTTAGCATGCCTCCTTTGTAAGCCCAAAAGAAGATGTATGCACCACAGGGAAGCCATTGACTTGGTAAAAAAGGAGAGTGTTCAGCCTAGATAGGATCAAATGTGCACTAAAGGAAGAACACCCTAGCCTTGTGGGAGTTTACCATAACAAACCCTTGACTGATTCTAGCATACTCTTTTATGAGGTTTGATTTGAGGAACATTTCATGGAGGAGAACATGTGGCATCCCCCTTTGACAAGGTCAACAGCCTTAAGGGAGAGCTCACCATAGAAAAGGTCCAGTTATGTTTACGAAGCATATTTCAAGGAAGGAGGAATTATTCAATGGAGGACGTTCCAGCTTTTGTAGTAGTTGTTATTGTTGGAGGATGAGCTCACATATGGAGGCACCCACATTTGAAGGTTGGCGTGATTCGAGGGAGGTTATTCCACCTTGAAGACTTCACACATGACTTCTTGTAGCTGATTTGGAGGGGCCACCCGCTTTTATAGGGTCTCTACTCGTAATTTATGGAGATTTGCTCATTGAAGACCTACATATCCACCTTGGAAGAAGACTTGGAGGACTTACTTGCATCATTAGAGGAGTATGTTTCCTTTGGAGGCTAGACGTTGCATCTTGGACACCTTTACTTGCTTCATTAGTGGACATATTTCTCTTGCTTGGGCTCATTTCACTTGTTTAATGTACATGTGGCTTGACTACATTTTTTATTGCATTTTATTCTAGTTAGTTGGAGGTGTAACTTCCCCAACCACCAATAGGCTGGGCAACGTCACTTCCAAACGTTTCTCTATGCTCTGATACCAATTTGTAACGTACCCAGCTGGGTTATGCCACACAAAGATTCTTGCGGAAACATCATACACATCCAATTTGTCACACCCCGACCACCCAGGCCGATGCATGCTACTCATAGAAATGACAATTGTCATATGCATGTAAATATAAACCCAAACAAACAACGTGTTCTGTTCATACATAGATTAATGCGGAAATAACAGTAAAAGCATACATGCAATACTTCATAGGCGAAACCCATAATATAACAACATATACAGGTAATATTCATCAATTATAACACATGTACAAATACATAGCATGCAAATGATCATAGGAGTAGATATTCATCTTTTAAATGAAGTACACCAACTGCGTGCAGACCTTTCACGAACCTCCCAGCCTTACACCACGTTGCTCATCATGCTCAGCAGTGGGTCACCCCCGAGCTGGGACTAAGCTCCACCTAGGGCAAGGGAATCCTAGACTAGGCTAAGGTTACAAGAAACTGCACAGTGCAACTGGAAGGATTCTCTCCTGGAACCTTCTTACGCCCAATACTCACGGACTCTCATTCCCCACATGCATATTCCACCCCGGGAATATGCACCTTCACTATTCCACAGTCCATCGACTGCTCCACTTCCCCTTTTAGGGTCTCGACAACAGGCTAGATCAAGAATTCTTAGAGCTCCGTAGCTGGTGCCGGACTCTCTCTAGGAGAAAATCACTTCCCAACAAACTCTCTCACCTGGAGAGAGCTTCTCACAGGCCTGACAACCTGCCTCTTCAACCACGGGCCTGACAACCCTCCTCTTCAATCAATCTTCAACTTAGTTCCAGCAAGGTGAGGATAACAACAAAGGTTCAATATAGCTGAAGGAATGACAACAACTAAAAATTCGGTAATGCAGAGTACGGTTCGGTTTTGGCAAGTGCATATATGCTAGGCTTCACAGGAAAACACAGACCAACTTCCCCAATTAGCGGTTTCAGATGTGCGTGAAGATGTAGAGGTCGACGACAGAGGTCAAATGAGTTAGGCGAGGATGGAAGAATGGGAAGCGAACCCCCGAACAAGCTGACTTTCCAGCTTAAATTGCATGTGCCTGAACCGACACCTGTCGCTCATGAAGCACATTCCTTTCCCTTTGGAAGTTACCTGTCCTTCCCCAGGAACTTAGGATAAAAACATATCATTTTACACAACTTTTGGAATAATAATAAAAAATTATTATTCCCTTGGACTTAAGCCCTTAGGCTTAACCCCTCTTTCCAACCTCTCAGCCCCCTCTCCCTTACCCTACCTAGTGGAAGCTTAGTTCTCCATCACTCTTTCTTCGTGGTCGGTCTACATGCAACAATGTTTTTATATTACTGATATGAATAGTTACATGTACAAAAACAAGCTCTTGGCCTTTAACACCTAGGCTCTCTGGCCTAATAACACATAAGATTACCATCTTATAATTGCTCGGCTTACCAGCCTACAAAACATGTTTACAATTCATAAAGACAACTGGGGCTCGTCCTTGGGGATATTACAATCCCCTCCCCCTATTTTTGCACTGTCCTTAATGCAACTTATTTACACAACATCAACAAGAATTTTAAAATTTTCAAAAAGATGCGGGTATTATGCCCGCATAGCATCCTCATGCACCCATGTCGCGTCCTCAGGACTGTACTAGGTTCACTGGACCTTTACAAGCCCTATAGCTCGATTTCGAAGCTGTTTGCTCTTCCGGTCCAATATGCGCACCAGATGCACTTGCAAGACACCTTTTTGCTCCACCTGAATAACATTCCAATCAATCACATGATGAAGATCAGGTATATATTTCTTAAGCAATGAAATATGAAACACATTATGTACAATCATGGATGCAGACAATGCAAGCATATATGAAACTGGTCCAATCCTTTCTAGGATTTCAAATGGCCCACAATATTTGGTTGCCAACTTGGAACAATTTCCCAACTTCAGGGAACTTCTGTTGGCTTTCACTTTCAAGAAAACATGATCACCCACTTTAAATTTCCTGTGGGTTATGTTCTTATCAACTTAACTTTTCTGCCTGTCTTGGGCAACCTTCAAATTCTTCTTAATCTTCAGCATTTGATCTTCCATTTCTTTGAGCATCTCTGGTCCGACCACTGCCCTATCAATTGGGTTATCCCAACTATTGGTGTGTTGCACTTTTTGCCATAAAGTGCTTCAAACAGGCTCATCTTCAATGACACTTGATAGCCATTGTTGTAGGCAAATTCTACCAAGTGTAGATAGTCTTTCCATTTAGATGGTTTGTCCATCACATACATCCTTAACATGTCCTCTTATCACTTGGTTCACCCTCTCTGTTTGCCCGTCAGACTCAGGATGATAAGCAGTGCTGAAGTTTAGATTCGTTTCAAACCCTTTGAATAACCCCTTTCAGAATTTTGAGGTAAATTTTGGGTCTCTGTCAGACAAAATTGTTTTGGAAATACCATGCAATCACGATACTTCCCTCATATAAATATCGACAACATTAGATTCCTTGTGAGTAGTCTTCAATGGAATAAAATGGGCATCTTTCGTAATCTTATCTACCACCACCATGATGGAATCCATTGTCACCACTTCCCACTTCCACTCAGGAATGGGCAATGGCTGTAGCAACCCTGCTGGGTGCTTATGTTCATCCTTGACCTTCTGACACTCTATACATTTGCCGATGTATTATGTAATTTCCTTCTTCATACCTGACCAAAAGTAATGGTTCTTGACTGCTGCCACTGTTTTCTGATATCCAGGGTGTCCAACATAAGACACATTCTGCATTTCTTTCAAGATCATAATTCTCAATTATTGGAAATTAGGTACATAAACTCTATTTTTGTACAAGAGTGTTCCATCAACTTCCAATTTATAATCTTCCACTCTCTGTAGCATCTTACCTTGCAGTAGCTTTGCTACCAATTCCATGTACTGCAAATCTACATTTATAGCGTCCGAAATTCTGCCTTTAATATCAGTTTGATACATGCTAATGGTTGTAGCATGTAGTTCATGCACTTTTCTGTTGAGTGCATCAACCACTTTGTTCTCCTTTCCTTTGATATGCTTGATATCAAAGTCATACTCACAAAATAATTCCAACCATCTACTCTGCCTAGCATTCAAGGTTGGCTGATCAAACAAATACTTCAGACCGTTATGGTTTGTCCTTGGTTCAAATCTTTTTCCAATCTTTAGAGCGTGTACAATGGCCGCCAACTCCAAATCATGAGTTCCATAGTTGTTTTCATGCTCTTTCAATTTTTTGGACTCATAACATATTAGAAACCCATTTTAGTTGAGGACTCCTTCTAGTGTTTCTTTGCATGCATCCATACACACTACAAAATCTTCATTTGGATCTGCAATCCTCAGGATTGGAGCACTGGTTAACAACTACTTCAATTGCTGGAAGCTTTTCTCACATTCTTCTGTCCATTGAAATTTCTTCTCTTTCCTTTGCAAGGAAGTGATGGGGTGAGCTATCCTTGAGAACCCTCCAATGAACCTTCTGTAATAGCCAACTAAACCCATAAAGGATACGACTTATGTCACATTCTTCGGCACTGACCATTCTCTGATGGCTTCTATCTTCTCAGGATCCACGACTATCCCATCCTTTGAAATGATATGCCCAAAGTAATGGATCTGTTTTTGATAAAATGAACACTTGCTCAATTTGGCATACAATTGGTGCTCCCTTAGCACTTGCAACACCATCCTCAAATGTTGTTCATGCTCTTCCTCCGACTTGGAATACACTAGGATGTCATCCAAAAAGACTATGAGAAACTTGTCTAGATATTCTCTGAATACACCATTCATTAGGCACATGAAAACAACGGGTGCATTTGATAACCCAAATGGCACCACTGTAAATTCATGATGACCATACTTTGTTCTGAAGGCGGTCTTGCTGATGTCTTCATCCTTTATCCTTACCTGATGGTACCCTGACTTAAGATCTATTTTTGAAAATATCTTGGCATCTTTCAACTGATCGAAGAGATCATCGATCCTTGGCAATGGATACTTGTTCTTTATTGTAACTTTATTTAACTATCTGAAATCGATGCACAATATCAATGCCCCATCTTTCTTCTTCACGAACAGGACCAAGGCACCCCAAGGTGACACACTTGGGCGTATATACCCCTTCTTCAGAAGTTCTTCAAGCTGCAACTGCAGTTCTTTTAACTCTGGTGTACTCATTCTGTAAGGAGCTTTTGACATTGGAGCTGCTCTAGGGGTCAGGTTTATAGAGAAATCAATATCTCTCTTCGGGGGTAGTTCGAGTACCTCCTGGAATACATCTTCAAAATCTTTTAATATTGCATGGCCTTCAATATTTGACACCTTATTCTTAGGTGCTTCTTCCATATGAGCTGCAAATATTTGGCAGCCCTTCTTGTAACACTTCTTCAGTTGCATTGCTGAGATTTTTCTGACCGAAACTGCCCTTGGAATTCCTTGCAATTTCCTTGGGTTTCCTTCCTCATCCAGGCAAGTGGATGCCTTGTTACGACAATCTAAGATGGCATGGTGTTGGTCCAATCAATCCATCCCAATTAGATAGTCATAGGAACCTAAAGGTAAGATGTTCAATTCAATCCTTGTGCTCAGTCCATTCATGTCCACCGGACAAGACTTAACCAACTCAACAACCTTTCTCTTGGCTCCTGTAGCCAGCTGCACTAACCAAGATTTTCCATGCTTGCTTCTTGGCAAATGCAAACTTTCCACCATCTTGGGATCTATATAACTATGACTAGCCCCTGAATCAATTAAAATAGTAAAGGCATGATTATTGATCATACCTTCAACTTCAATCATGTGAACTTCAATCATGTGATTGAAATTCAGCTTTCTTGTTGTCCAAGGCTACATAGATCCTTGGTATTCTACTGCCCATGTCCTCCACTGTTTCTGCTTGCTGAACATTGTGGACAACTCTCATTTTGCTAGTTTTGTGAGGACAATCTCTATACTTGTGGTCCTTCTAACAACCCCAGCATTGAATGGGCGTCTGCCTTGGTCTTTGTCCCCCTGCCTCAACCATCCTCTCCTCTCTAAAAGATGGTTGTCCTTGAGGAATGTTTTTGAAAAAGGGAGGGTTGTTTCCCTTCTGCCTCTGCTCTTTCTTGAACTTCTTCTTATCATCTCAAGCCTTCAGAAAGTGGGCTTTTCTCTTTGCTGCTCATATAAGCATTTTGCTCTCCTTATAGTTTCTTCCATAGTTTTAGGATCATCATACTGGATCTTGTCACCAATGGAAGGTGGTAGTTCACTCAGATACCTTTGAATTTTGACAGTCTCATCTTTGATGAAAGGGACATACTTCAACAATTCTAAAAACCTTCGTTCATATTCAACAATAGTCATGCTACCCAGCTTGAGTTCAAATAACACTTTCATCTTTCTGTCATAGTATCTTTTAGTCAGGTATTTCTTTTCGAAATACTTCTTGAATTCCTTTCCAGTAACATTTTTCTCTTTAATGTGTTGCATCTGCACAAGTTGATCCCACCACATGGATGCTTTTTCTTTCAGTTGATACATTGCAATTCTTCCTTCTGCATGAGAGGAGTAATTCTATAGTTGGAAATATTTCCTAATGCCAAGAAGTCACGTCTCGACATCTTCCTCCTTCTGGTGCTCTCCATCAAGCGTAGGAGGTTTAATCTTGTTCATTTCTCCCTTCAGTTCATCCACTCCAGATCTCCTGTGCTTTCTGGTAGGAGATGGGCTTGAACTACTGTGTTCCCTCCTCTTACAGTTCCCTTGGGAGTGATGATGGTGTCTGCCAACACTCCTTGATTTCCTCCTTTCATCAGGAGACCCGTGACTTACTGGTTTACTGGAGTCACTCTCCTTAGCCAATTTCTTTTCTATCCTCTCCAGGCTCTGTATCAACTTTATGTTGAATTCTTCCTGTTGTTCCCTGACTTTCATGAGTTTTTTGTTATCTGCTCAGTGAGTCTGGGCATCTTTCTGCAATCTTTCAATTATTCTCATCATGTTTCCATTCCTTTAGCGTCGTTCTCTGAACTAAAAGCATTCCGTGCCTCCTCCATTTTCTGCACTCTGCAACAATTCGGTTTGGTTTTGACAATCGTTAACTCTGCAAACACAATGTGCAGTGAACCAAAATTTGTCAGGCCATCAATCCTTAACAAATTCCACAGTATTCATAAACCAATCTGATTCAAAGAAAACTTTCTGATTCCATTTTCTTTCTAAGCTCTTCTCTGTTCTGTAATAATTTTCGGGCACTAGCCCCTTTCTCTTAGCCTCCAACCCACGCGACCACGGGCTGTGGCCAAGTGCTAGGTTGATAGGTGCTTATTCGGGACTTTGGGCCTCTGGCTTCAAAAGTTTTCAAAGCACATCCCAAAAAATCTCTCGGAGTTCCAGATTACCGAACTCGCGAAGTAGGGTGGATCAATAATCCATGTCTACCTAACATCCAACGACTGACACTCACTATGGAACCTCATGCATCTGAGTTCCGGGACTTCAAAGCTTCGAGACTTCGAGACTTCGGAGGATTTCACATCCGCACACCCCCAACACCCCGAACCATTAATCTCTGAACACTTCCATGTCACCTTTAGTGACGTCATTATGTCATGTCACTTCGGAGTTACGAATCTTCAGAAGGCTCTTCCTTTCGTGCCCTATGAACCATCATTCCGGAGTGTCAAGTCTCCAGAGTTCACAATTGGCGGCACACGTCCACTGGGACCCACGACTTCCATGCTAGAACTAAGATACCAAATAGTCACATCACTTAACACATTTCAAATTGTGGGGGCATGCATCCACGGTTTGGAGTAACCTGCCTTTTGTCCCACAATTCCTTTGACGCTGACATGTAACCCCCTGGTCAAACTATGGTTTGGATTGCGGCACTGCCTTGGGGAATTAACTCCCATGCAATTTGGGTCCCCGCAATGCCTCCTGACCATCAATATTGATGTATCGTGATCAACGCCAGTGTGGGTCCGTCGTATATTGACCTTAAACTACGTTATGTAACCTCGGGGTCCCACTAACCATCGGAGTGCCACATGGCGGAATAATAACGAATGACACGTGGCCCAATCAGATGGGTGTCACGTGTCACGTTCCATATGGCATTTCAATCTTCCACGAGTTCGAAACCCACTGACACATGGCACACAACCCATGTGTCCACGCCAATCCAAGTGACATCATCATGCCACGTTACTTCGAAATTTCGGGCTTCAGAAGTTTTTATGCCTGCTTCTTTCCAGTCTCTCAGATTTCGAATTTCTGGACTTCTTTACCCTCTGGGTCCACATAATACAACTGACAACATTCCAGGTGGGGGTACGTGGTAGGTATATGAGAGGTTTACATCATCTCCAGGTGACATCATCATGACTCACCACTTCAGCTCTTCGGGCTTCAGAGGTTCTCATCTCCGCACACACTAATTCCCCTGAACGTCGAAATCCCGAACAAGCCCATCTGCTGACATGTGTCCCTCTTGACGGACGGTTAGGATTAACTCCGGACTTCAGAGCTTCAAGGGCTTCGACCCTTCTCTTATTTTTGCACCTAATTTCACCGAAGTCGCGAAGTTCGAAGGGCTTCCAGGTTAACCCTCCCACACCTTCTCCGGATCTGACGATCATGAATTATTCTCCTCCTCCTGAAAAGATCCTACGAACCCCATTATTCTATGGCCCAATACCACGTCTGTCGTGGTTTTATAATACCGCTACACCTCCTGAGCGTAACACGACCAAGGCAACCTCTTGGCACTCGATAATGTTTTGAGATTTGAAATTGGTTCCTCCTGACACAATTTCCACCTGAAACCTTGGTTCCAATGAACACTTATCTGGCCCATCGAGGCTCACTGCTTGAACCTTGGCTCTGATACCAATTTGTAACGTCCCCATCCACCCACAGGCTGGACAACTTCACTTCCAAACGTCTCTCCATGCTCTGATACCAATTTGTAACGTACCCATCCATAACCAGCTGGGCTATGCCACACAAAAATTCTTGCAGAAACATCATACACATCCAATTTGTCACACCCCGACCACCCAGGCCGGTGCATGCAACTCATAGAAATGACAATTGTTATATGCATGTAAATATAAACCTAAACTGACAATGTATTTTGTTCATACATAGATTAATGCAGAAATAAAAGTAAAAGCATACATGCAGTATTTCATAGGCGAAACCCATAATATAACAACATATACAAGCAATATTCATCAATTATAACACATGTACATATACATAACATGTAAATGATCATAGGAGTCGATACTCATCTTTCAATTGAAGTACACCCACTGCGTGCAGACCTTCCACGAACCTCCCAGCTTTAGACCACGCTGCTCATCACGCTCAGCAGTGGGTCACCCTCGAGCTAGGACTAAGCTCCACCTAGGGAAAGAGAATCCTAGACTAGGCCGAGGTTACATGAAATTGCACAGTGCAAATGAAATGATTCTCTCCAGGAGCCTTCTTATGCCCACTACTCATGGACTCTCATTCCCCACATGTCTATTCCACCCCGGGAATATGCACCTTCAATGTTCCACAGTCCATCGACTTCTCCACTTCCCCTTTCAGGGTCTCGACAATATGCAAGATAAAGAATTCTTAGAGCTTCGTAGCTGGTGCTGGACTCTCTCTAGGAGAAAATCACTTCCCTGCAAACTCTCTCACCCGGAGAGAGCTGCTCACAGGCTTGACAACCTACCTCTTCAACAACGAGCCTGACAATCCACCTCTTCAACCAATTTTCAAATCAGTTCCAACAAGGTGAGGACAACAACAAAGGTTCAATAAAGCTTAGGGAATGGCAACAACCAAAAATTCGGTAAGGCAGGGTACGGTTCAGTTTTAGCAAGTGCAGATATATTGGGCTTCACAGGAAACACAGATCGACTTCCCAGTTAGCGGTTTCAGAGGTGCGTGAAGATGCAGAGGTCAACGACAGAGGTTAAATGAGTTAGGCGAGGATGGAAGAATGGGAAGCAAACCCCCCAACAAGATGACTTTCCAGCTTAAATTGCATGTGCCTAAGTAGACACTTGTCGCTCATGAAACACATTCCTTTCCCTTTGGAAGTCACTTGTCCTTCCCTAGGAACTTAGGATAAAAACATATCATTTTACACAGATTTTGGAATAATAATAAAAAATTATTATTCCCTTGGACTTAAGCCCTTAGGCTTAACCCCTCTTTCCAACCTCTCAGCCCCCTCTCCCTTACCCTATGTAGTGGAAGCCTAGTCCCCCATCACTCTTTCTTCGTGGTTGGTCTACACGCAATGGTGTTTTTATATTACTGATATGAATAGTTACATGTACAAAAACAAGCTCCTGGCCTTTAACACCTAGGCTCTCCGGCCTGATAACACATAAGCTTGCCATTTTATAATTGCTCGGCTTACCAGCCTACAAAACATGTTTACAATTCATAAATACAACTGGGGCTCACCCTTGGGGATATTACAGGAGGAAAGTGTGTTTTACTCCTCCATAGGCTAGAATTAAGGATCTCACATGAGATATAATTATTTTACTATAAAGGAAGATGAGTATCACTCTATACAAGGAGATGCCCTTCCTAATTTGTACTCATGGTTGGATTGGGGGAAAAATCCCTTGTAGCTTAATTGAAAATCTATTCGGAATTATTTGTTTATTTCTCTTATGTTATGGATGGCTAGCTAGAGTGCTTTCTTGAATATTTTGTCTAGTGGATGCTTTGCAAATGATTGATGTTCATGGATCAATGGTCTTGTGTGTGATTTGCTGAGTAGGTGGTCTCTTTAAATCCTTGCGGTGTTTTATTTTGAATGGTTGCAAATGTGGCATTACTTCTATAGTGTTGGTGGTGCACCTTCTTCCTCTATTCTTGGCAGGTACCTTCTCAAGACTGTTGGAGGATTACTATTGGAGGATCTTCTTCCCCTTGATCATATTGAATCTTGTTGGGCTACTAGGAAGATTTGGTAGGGTTTGAAGTGGTCAACCCTAACTATCATCTTAGTTTCACTTGTAACTTCTAAAAGAGGAGCCTTAGTTGACCCCATATGCCCAATGGAAAGACATTAGTCTCCTTTCCTTTTGTCAACTTGATTATCTTAATCCTTTCAATTTTTTTTTTTTGCTGGATTTACTCTTCATATCACCTTTGAACTCATTGCCTAAAATCCTTGCAATCCTATCTTTAGGGAATTCCCCCTTGAGCTAGAGGAGAGCCGACCTAAAGTGTAGAAGAGGGTTGGTGAGGTGATAGTGGCCCCTTGTTAGTTACACAAAAGCCTCACTTGAGCTTTAGGACTTTATCCGAAGACGTATGAGTTTGTCTCATTGCTAGCGGGAAAATCCCCCTATAACTATACCGGGGTTTAAAGTATAGACATAGCAAATGACTCCCTAAAAGTCAATCTAGTTTCTACACTACCCCAAACATACCAAAATAGATGAACATAAAGTAGTGGAATAGAAGATCAGTTACCGTACTTTTTATCCAACGTTTGGTGATGATCTCCTCAAGCTCTATAGCTCCCAAGGCTGCAAGTCTCCTCCCAAATCCGACTTGCATCCAAAACTAGGCAAACAAGGCTACAATCATGCTATTTCTATTCATAAATTAGGGTTAGATATCAATTATTATGTATAAATAAAAAAAAAGACACAAAACATCATCATTTGGGACATGAAAAATAGATTCTTTTATTCATTAATCAAAGATTGAAGCTTACAATCCTTGTTGACTGATGCTCCGTGAACTTGGTCCGAGCTCTTCTTAACAATGTTCCAAGTGCACCTTCAATAAGCCTCTTCTCACAATCTACTAATCACCTCAAGGGAAGGGAATGGATTGTATCGAAGAAAAGGGGTTGGAGAGGGAATGTTGAGGCAATAACTCACAAAAGGTTGTAAATGGTTGGGCAAGGAAAGGAAGGGAAATTGGGCAGAGTTTCACCATTCTAATGCTTGGTTGTGGAATGAGACCCCAATACCTCCTTTTATATGACAAAATGATGGTTATTCGGTTGGAGATAGACTATAGTAGGTGAATTGGTTGGGAAACCTCCAATAACTGTAAATTCCACTGAATTCTTTACAACTTTTTAATTTTTCAACTTTTGGAGATATACGCGGTTTGTTTAGTGTGCATTAAGTGTATGTACGCGGGCTGTTTAGTGTGCAATAAGTGTATGTACGCAGGCTGTCTAGCATGCAACAAACATATGTACACGGAAAGTAGTGCAACATGGCACATACATTCTCTAAAAATTAGTTTTTTAAATAGAGTTTCTCAACAATGATTTGGAAAATTATGCAAGTAGGAGGGCCAATGCCATGTATGCATGAGTAGGGAATTTTAGGGATATAACATATCCCCCCTAATGTATGAAGTCAAAAGAGCAATTGATGGATGAAATACATTACAATATCTTCACCAATGAAAATGCACGAAATCGAGTGAGCTCGGGCCCAAAGTTCGAGAGGTGCCATCTGCAAAACAACAATTGTTTCTTCGAGGCGGGCATACCCATGCTTGGGATGAAATAAATCAAATACACTGAAGATCCATGTCATATAACTATATAAAGTGTATCCATGAGCAATATACATCAGATCTACATCTCAAAATCAGTGGAAGATATAGTAGTACAATATGTATCTTCACGAAGTTAGTGACACCTGTGGCTGGAGACGAAGTCTTCATAGCTCGAGCAACAACTTCAAGATCTTCAAAACTCAGGTAGGAGTACAATGGGAGCGTAAGACTCACTACTCTGAGGTCTTCGACAATCCGTTGGGAAAACACTGGAGGATCTCGATGATCAGGAAGATAACTTCGTCGATTTCAAATTTGGACTTCACTGGACTCTCGAGATGGTCGACTCATGAAATTCAAGAGACAAACTGCAGAAAGGCTGACTCAGGTTGGGTAAAACTTCCCTTTGACAAAATCACTAAAGATGATCAGACTCAGGCAGCATGACATTGACATAAGTTTGTGATGCAGGAGGCAACACAAACTCTCCATATGTTTGGAAGAGTAACCAAACGAAGGAGGACACAACTCTATGTAGCGAGAACAACTTCCTATGGTCATACTAGATCCCAATGCTTGATGAACAAACAAAAGGATGTGCTTTGTCCAAGGGTGACTATCTTTGTTGCCGATTTTTTTTTTTATATTTCTCGTCCCCTCTTTTTGAAATATTTGATTTTTTTGTCATTTTCAATTTTTAAAGAGCTTGAAAAAGCATAAAAGAATGCTATGTTACAAAGGAGGAATGAACGTCACGACAAACAAACTGGTTCCAAGCGCATGGACCATACTAATGCTCATGGAAAGGAGACGTGCAAGATAAAGACACTCGAGATTTTTTTTACCCCCAATGCGGTTAAGAGACCCGCAATATGATTAAGCATGACACAGTAAGACCCTTTTTATGTAAATTTTTACGAGCCCAGAGAATGTAAGATCGATAGTTTTTTCACGTTTAGAGAGTCTGAAAAAACGCAAAAGAAGACTCCATGGAGTACTTTTTTCGGAGTTAATCGGTTCAAAAAAGGGTTAAACAGGCACCAAAAAGACGTATTTTCAAAACCAATTTAACGAGTGTGACAAAGACAAGATCACTCGACCATCTTTTCAATTTTAAGGAGTCTGAAAAGAGCTTAACTATGGATTCAAAACCTTTTTATGAGTTTAGTGTCCTTAGCCCAAAAAAGTATAAAAGTAACTGAGGAGAACTCTCCCAGCGAGACGAATCTCCCAAGGCATACCTTTTTCCGCTATAATCTACTGGCCGGAAAAGTGTTAAACTCATGCCAAGTAGATGTTCATCTGGATCAATTTAACGAGAGTGAAGGAACAAGGTCACTCGACGATCTTTTCAATTTTAAGGAGTTTGAAAAGAGATTAAATATGGACTCTGGGGGGGTTCCTTTTTCGTAAGTAATCTCCAAGGCCCGAAAAAGGTGATAAACCAAAACCTAGGAGAATGTTCATTTTTCGAAGATTTAGTCCCTCAGGCTCGAAAAAGGGTTAAACTTACGCCCGAGAATACTCTTCTAGCAAACCAAAGTTCCTAGAGAATACCTTTATTCGTAAAATTAGCCATCCAGATTGAAAAAGGGGCAAACTACCGTCGGACAGATGTGCCTTCAAATTTGAGTTTGGCAAGCGTGAAGGGCAACAAGATTGCTCGACAATCTTTTCATTTTTAGAGAATCTGAAAATGGCTTAAATAAGACTCCAGGGGGCTACTTTTCTCAAGTAATCTAGACGGGATCGAAAAGAATAAATACAGTCTCGTTGGATGTTTCTTTCGAATTGTAAAGCGATCTTGAAAGACAACAAAGCGTTCTCATTAGGGAGTCTCGAGGGTAAGGCCAAGAATGATGATTAACAAGAAGAATGAGGCTTCAATATGTAATCATGACAGGACTAACAAGGACTCCCAAGCCTATAGTCAAAACTGACAACATGGATGCCAAAATGCATCAAATGATTTACCTAGGGAATCCATGTAGACGTAGGCTCTACCACCTAATTATGAAACTTCTAAAGAAGTAGAGAAGGCTCTGTGTCGTATTTCAGTGGGGTTGATCCTAAGGTTAAATGAAACAAGAAACAAATAATGCAAAAATGCAAGTAGGGAAAAATCTAACCTATATGCCAGTTTCAAGGTCAATACCTGTCAGAACAGATTGATATGATGAACAAATGTCAAAAAAATGTCTCCAAGATCCTCTATATAAGGCCAATAACACTCATCCAGAAGTTTATAAATTCGATACAGATAGAAACTTCGGAAAAATAAGAGGTGCTACTGAATACAAAACTTGAAAACAACAAACCTGGACTATACAATATGTGTGTGGTAGTAGTTCAGGTAGAGTTCAGGTAGTACTGCACAACCTTATGACTCATGTGTGGTAGTAGTTCAGGTAGAGTGTGTTGCTAGGCTCTGACCAAGAGTCTCTTCGATAGTCAACCTGGAAAGTCTCCCCAAAGGGAAGAAAACACAAACCACAGTGTAAGTCTTCCCATGGTATAGAAACCGTAGTCATGGCTTCAAGGATAGCATCATCTGAAGACAATTCAAAATCTGAGAAATCATGCAAATGAGGAAGGTCGACAATCCCAAAGGGTGAAGTAAACTGACCATATTCCATATGACGATGGAGGTTTTGGCTAGGACCGACATAGTCTATCAACGAAGAATCACAAGAACAATGACTTGAGGATATACAAACAGTGAGATCAGACTCAAAAGGAGACTCAAGATCACTTAGACCAAGAGGGGGAAGCAAGGGCTCCAATTCCCCCATTGGATAAACCAATGGATCAATCGCTGAGACGAAGTCTCAAGAGGGAAAACATGAGTGAACAAGTTCTTTCTCAGGAGATTTTGAACATCGAGGATAAGACGCCACATAATTTACCTGTGGCAGGGTAGAGTCTATATGAATACTAGGAACATATAAATGGGTAGTCTGAATTAACATTGAATTAGGATGGTGATTATCAGATGCCAGCTGGTCGATAGTGACAATGTTTCCATTATGAGGGAAATGCATCACCCATAAGAGCGTAGACACCACAACGTTCATAGCATATACATAATCACGCCCGAGAAACATATTGAAATCTAACGAGCCTTGCATCACTATAACATCGACAAGGACAATCATTCCCACCTAATGAGATATGCAACTGAGGAAGAATCCCCAAATATTCACTAGGACGTTTGTTAAAAGCCAACAACTCATGCGAAGTAGTCACAAGCTTAGGAGAACCCAAAGCTTGCCAAGACGAGGAGGATAAAATACTTGCGGATGATCCTTCATCTACAATACATCAGTAAATGTTTTTTGAATTAACTTCAACCCTTATTTGAAAGGGTGCAGCAGAAGGAAAACGAGGCTCAACAAGGTCATTCCAATCAAAGGAAACCATCCTAGGACTTGGAGGGGGTGTGCTCGAAGTGAGCGGAATTCCTCCTTGTTTTGAAAGTACTGAACTAGAAATGCTATAAACATGGTCGGTAGACACATCACTCCCTAAGATAAGAGTGGGATCAGCCAAAGATTGCATCAACATGGCCGCTTTGGTAGACTCGACACTCTCCAAGAGAAGAGTGGGATCAACCAAAGATTGCATCGGCACGACCACTTCATCAAACACTAGTTGAATAGGTTGCAAGACCACATGGTTTGAAGGTGTATCACCCCCCAAAAGAGGAGTGGGATCAGCGGAAGATTGCATCGACATGACCACTTTCTCAACTACTAGATGAATACACTGTGAGGAAACCTCTGAAGACTCAGAATTAGAAGAGATTGCAGATAGGGACCACAATCTTCGTGCCTCTAGAATGCCAGGGCATAGATGAGTAAGGTGATCACCCTTGCAAAGCTTACAAGGGAACTTAGGCTTACATCCTATCTGGCTAGTTTTCTCAACATAATCAATGCCCCCATCATGACTAGCAATAGCTGGTTGCACATCTCCAACATGACTTGCAGAGGTTGGTGATTGGTCAATAACATGACTCGCAGAGGCTACAGAACTATTACCAGTATGATTATCAGTGACTGGGCCTTTTTCCCCAGCATGACTTACAGAGGCTGGGTGCTTGCTCCCAACATGACTCACATAGGTTGTTGACAACTCTCCGACATGACAAGCAGAGGTTGGTTGTTGAACTCGAGTATGACTTGGAGGGACTAGGTTCATGCCCCCAACATGACTTGCAAAGGTTGGGTGTTGGTCCTCAACATGACTTGCAGAGGTTGACGACCTATCTCCAACATGACTCGCAAAGGTTGGTGATTTCTTATTCCTATTCTTCCTCTTTTTGTTTAGACTTCCGATTACTAGTATCTATACTTTCACTAGAGAAGGCAGAAGGAGGAGGAGAAGACTTTGTTGACGAAGGAACATCAACATGATGCCCATGACATAAGGTTCTTAATTGAGAAGCGTCAAGAGAATTCAAGACATTTGGAATGGTACCCAACCAAACCGGTAGTCCCACATTCAACCCAGGAATGTACAAAGTGGCCATCAAAGGGACACCAACGTTTCCTAAGAAAGGAAAAGCACACGAATTCCCGTGCGAAGGGGTTCCTTGGTTGGTATCATCAGGAATTTTAGCCATGAAGATCTTATGCACATGTTCTCTCCTTGCGGGATCGTTCAAGTCCGTAAAAGTCTCACACATTAATTCAGGCGAACAAGTGGTATAAAAACAACGCCTATAAAGAGGCGGCTCTACGTTTCTAAGCGGAAGATCGAAAAGTCCTCACGACCGACAGAGTGGGCGGTTTACCACCTTAGGTCAGAGACCCAAAGCAATGACTGACTAACTCACTATGGAAGACTAGGGATCACAGAGCACACACTAAAAGTTCCTAAAGGCAAATCAAGAAAACAACTAACTAGTGGGAAGGACAGTTACGCCAATCGACACTAGAGCAATTAACCGATGCAAGTGAAACTCGAACACGGAAGCACCCTCCGGGTATACTCTGTGAAGCACGATCCGACGTCCGCCCTAGGTACCGTGGTATACCCCCGCAATCACCTATGAAAGTCCATAAAATAAAGGAAACTAATTTGTCAGCTCGCAATCAGTCACCAGGCGGGTACAATCGACAATTAGACAGATTGTAATGAGTAGGATAACAAGTCCGAATCCCTTCAAGGGTGTCGAAAACAATTGGTCTGGAATAAAATTGAAGATCTCAAATGAATTCAAGGTCCACAAAGCTCTGTAGGAAAATGTGATCGGTATTGTTCCCGATAAATACCCTCAATATACAATCCCCACTATGTTTAGTCCAACTTTGGAGGGGTTATATCCTCTGCCTTTCATCATGTGACTTGTTTATCCTCTGTGTTAGAGGGGGGTCCCGACTAACTCTTACAACGTTGGACTTAAAACACTCCCTATTTCAGACTCCAATATTTGTTTTAAAATGACCTTGAAGAGTTTCCTCTTCACAACTAATTCAAGGCCCTAAAACCTTAAACTAGTCAGTGAACCCTACAAACAGAAAGTCTAGTATTTTTTAAGATAAGCATTTAATTTTAAGGCTTGATTTACACAAATGGTGAAATAGTGCAATTGATGGTGTTATGAAGAGACGAAAATGAAGATAACTTTAAAGCATTTGAAAGCAAAAGATACTTCTAAATTAAAACAAAGCTTGTAAAAACTCTTTGTAAAATTCAACTTTTCTAATCAATATTTCAAGATCTTGTAAATGAAGAAATCCTGAAACTTGCTTTCGTTTGAATAAGCAAAACTACTTGTATTTCATGAAATCGAAAAGAACTTTGAAACCAAGACTCTTTTTCTTTTGCAAACAACCTTGACTACTTTACCAAACTAAATGCAAGAAAATAAATTCTTTTTATTTTATATTTCAAATCGCTTTAACAAGAAAAACTGAAGTAAAATCTTTTTTCGTTTTTCAAAGCAAGAAACAGGAACAAAGAGAAAACTGAAAACAAGATTGATAAAGATCCTAAGTCAACTGCAGATTGTAGGGATCCAATTAAGAAACCAAAAGGAGGATTTAAAACTTGACAGCTCGATCTAAACCTTTTAGGGCAAACAAAAGAAAACTAAGGAACAAGTTAACTGAAACTTTAACCGAAGCTATGGCCAAAGACAAAGACTCTGACTAGTTCAAGAAAGTCCTAAGAAGTCTGAACTTCTATCAGGAAAGAAACAAACTCTCTCTTTGTTAAAAAAATCTTTCAAGAAACAAAGACACGGGCTGTTGCATCAACAACCTACGTATGTATGCATGCTGTCTACTGTGCATAACATGTGTATGCGGGCTGACCCAAAACAAGGTGTGTACACCTCTGAGACTTTTCAAAAATAAAAAGACAAGACAGACTAACAGGGCAGGAAAAGCTGGTATGCACCTCGTAGGTGACCAGAAACCCTTAAAAGACTCAGTAAACTTGACTGAAACTCAAAATGAAAACAAGAATCCAATCAACAACCCAACAAACCTCCCTTAAAACCCTAGAGAGACTCTCTAGTGGAGCCACCAATTCTACTAGTGGGAAAATCCCCCTATAACTATACCATGGTTTAAAGTATAGATAGAGAAAATGACTTCCTAAATGTCAATCTAGTTTCTACACTACCCCAAACATACCAAAATAGATGAACATGAAGCAATGGAATAGAAGATCAATAACTGTACCTTTTATCCAACGTTTGGTGATGATCTTCTCAAGCTCTGTAGCTCCCAAGGCTGCAAGTCTCCTCCCAAAACTGATCTGCATCCAAAACTAGGCAAACAAGGCTACACGCATGCTATTTCTATTCATAAATTAGGGTTATATATCAATTGTTATGTATAAATCAAAGAAAAGACATAAAACATCATCATTTGGGACAGAGAAAAAAGATTCTTTTATTCATTAATCAAAGATTGAAGCTTACAATCCTTGCAGGCCGACGCTCTGCGAACTTGGTCCATGATCCTCTTAACAATGCTTCAAGTGCACCTTCAATAAGCCTCTTCTCACAATCTACTAATCACCTTAAGGGAAGGTAATGGATTGTATGGAAGAAAAGGGGTTGGAGAGGGAATGCTGAGGCAATAACTCACAAAAGGTTGCAGATGCTTGGACAAGGAAAGGAAGGGAAATTGGACAGAGTTTCACCGTTCGAATGCTTGGTTGTGGAATGAGACCCAAGACCTCCTTTTATATGAAAAAATGATGGTTATTCGGTTGGGGGACGGGCTATAGAAGGTGAATTGGTTGGGAAACCTCCAATAGCCCATAAATTCCACCGAATTCCTTAAATTTTTTTATTTTTTGCAAATTTTGGAGGTATACACGGGCTGTTTAGAGTGCATCAAGCATATGTACACGTGCTGTCTTCCATGCATAAAGAATATGTATGCGGGCAATAATGCAACAAGGCACATACATGCTTTGAAAATTGGTTTTTTAAATAGATTTCCTCAGCAGTGATTTGGCAAATTATGCAAGTATTAGGGCCAATGGTATGTATACATGAGTAGGGCTATAACACTCACTTGAGCTTTAGGACTTTATCCCAAGAAGTAATGGTTTGTGTGATAACAAGGTCTACATGATTACATTAAGTGATAAAATACAACCAATTGGAATTACCCAATGCTACCCACCTAACAATGTAAATAAATGAGTATTATGTTAAAAGAAATCAATGTCTAACTAGAGTCTATTGTCTCGATCAAATGGTTAAAGTTTGTAATATTTTTTTGCCTTTCACAATTACATATAGGAAATAGAGACTAAAATCTTCCTAAAAATGAGAGAGGGAGTAGTAAATACATGGTAAATTGCAAAGCGATCTCTCTCGCAAGGTGGAGGATGAGGAGGAAGGACAAAGGGAAGAGAGACTCCTTTATGCATTAAAATGTGGTTGTGGACACAAAATGTCTTTGGTTGACAT